>VZUI01063822.1:0-19656 GCA_013401135.1 Cettia cetti | reverse complement strand
GGCAGTGAGGGGTCCTTGATTGCCAGGCCTGGAGAGGAATTGTTGTGTCTGAGCAAAATGGGGAAGCAGCAGCAGCTCACACTGTGTGTGGGGTTTGGAGTTACACACTAAAGAATGGCAGGGTTACAAACAGATGGAAAATATAAAAGTTAAAATCCTAAGGCATGGCCCCAAAGGGAACACCAAGGGAAAAAGTTAAACTGGGGCCTCTGAGAAGGAAAAAGCTGAAAGAGAAGGACAAGAATGAGGAGTTTCCTACTTAGAGCTGGGAATGGAATCAAAGGAGCCATCAGTGCCCAGAGCAGGGACTGAGCAGCAGCCAGGGCAGGAGCTGCTCAGGGACCTGGGGCAGGAGCAGGAGATGTTCCAGGAGCTCAGGCTGCTGCTCATTATCCTCCCTTGGCATTTCTCCCCCTGCCTGCTGCTCCAGGCCAGGCTGGCATCCCCCAACGAGCTGGGCAGCCCCAGCACAGCCCTGCCGCCCCTCCTTGGCCCTGCCAGCTCCTCTTCCTGCCCCTCCCCTCCCCCAGAAGGATTTTGCCCCCAGGCTGGACCCTTTAGCAGAACAAGGCTCAGCTTTCTGCTGTGTGCTTGGCTCAGAGACACCTGAGGAGCTGCAGCAACCAAATTAAAGGTTTTCCTGAGCTTTTGCCTCCCAGTCTGTTCAGGAGCAGCCCCAGCACAGCCAGATCTCCTCTGCTGGCTCCTTGGCAGCACAGGGAGTCCTCCCAGTCCCCACATCTGTGGGCAGGCAGTGCCAACCCATCCCGTCCTTCCCTCCCTTAAATCCAGCTGCAGCCAAGGCTCCACTGGAGGCAGTGAAAGTGGCTTTTATTGGCTTACAGGTATAAAAACACACAGAGCAAACACTTCCAGCAGCAAAACTGGAGCCCCTCGCTCACCAAGCCTCCCCCACAGCACCCACCACCACCACTGTGCATTTGTAAGCATCTTCTGGTTTTGTAATCCATTAATTTAGGTGGATAATACTGATGCTAGTCAGACTTTTCTTGGACCATTAAGCAGAGCAAGTTATTACAACCAGGGGAAAGGAAATCAGATATGAGAGGAAGCACCAGGGAGATACAAAGCTGCACCTTTGCAGGGTTTCCAAAGGAGCTTTTACAGAGCAGAGCCAAAGAATCCTCACAAGCTGCTTGCTGAGGGAACAGAGTCACTTCATTTCCCTGCTCCAGCCCTTCCAGAGGGAATCCTGTGCTCCATGTAAGACAGCCAGGAATATCCAGCAGACAAGCAGTTTAAAGATAACAAAACCAACTCTCACTGTACACAAGAAACACTTTCTTTACCAGTCTCTTTTTTTTCTTTCATTTTTGCAGGTAAAAATCACTGGGCATTGATCCTTTCCCAGCCCACAGGAGCCTCACTCTTGGCTGCTGGCTGCACCAGGCTTGGCTTTAGCTTTTTGTCCTGGGGCCTTGCTCTTCTGCAGCAGCTTGCAGAAAGCACAGTTGCTGTTGTTGGGCAGCTGGTACAACGCTGAGAGGTTTTTCATCGCCCACTGCTCCCTCTGCACCCTCCCAGCTCCCATCTCTGCTGCAGGCTGCCCAGGGGAGCCCCTTCTTGTCCCCTCTGTGAGCCCTGCAGCTGCCTCAGCTCTTCCCTGAGTGGCAGCACAAGTTTTTCCTGCTGGATTTGAGGCAGGGGGGCTGTCCCCAGCCCCCCCAAGCTGGGGCTCTGAGCTCCTCCCCATTCCCTGGGCCACAGGTGGGGAACACGAGGCTGTTTCCCTTGTCCTTCCCTGCTCTTTGCCGTGCAGCCCTGCAGCAGCTCCCTGGGGCTCCTCATTCTTAGGGGGGCTCACATTGCCCCCACCCTGGGCTGGCTGGGCCGTGGGGACATCAGGAGCTGTTTCCTCCTCAGCTGGCAGCCTTTGAAACCTCCTGAACTTCTTGCAGCAGTACCTCCTGTGGCTGATCTCGTTCCCCATGGTGCAGGAGTGCAGAGTAATCCTGCTCACAGCCTTCTCCAGGCAATCCCGAGGGTCTGGGCACCAGCAGAGCCTTTAGGAGCAGACACAGATCCTCACCCCAGCCTTGCTGAGCTGCCAGACCGCTCCTGTGCCCCCTGCAAGAGAGGAAAAACCCAACAGAACCCACTGCTCAGCCCTGTGTCAGAGCAGAAAATGCCCTTTTCTAATGAAGGGCAGACTCCCATTTAATCTCTCAGCCCTGTGTCAGAGCAGAAAGTGCCCCACTAAAATCAAACTCCCATTCCAGCTCAGAGTTGCAGGCTTTATTATTTTTAAATCAGTCTTAGCACAAGGAACAGCCTTTTGATATTACTGAGAGCATTTAGGAAGTCACTCCCTCCCCAGGACTCTCAGCACACACTGCACTTCACAGTTATTAGTTTATATTCCCAAAGTAAATACTATTTAAGTCTCCTCTTGTTTCCTAAACCATTTACTAATTCTACAAAGAAGTTCCCATTCAGCCAGGGAAGCCATTCATAGGCCTGGTAAGATACAGAAGAGAGGAGAAAGGAAAGAAAAAGAAAGATATCTCCTTATTGAGAGGTGAGAAATACATGGATTTCAGGCCCTTGGGTCATTATTTTACCACTCATTAACTCACTTTTTAGAAACCACTGCTTCAAACTCAAAATTAAAAAGGGGCAGCACATTCTGAATGCAGAGAAACATTTCCCTCAGGTTATGTTTGTAAAGTGTTTTTTTTTCTCTAAGTGCAGCACTGCCGGGAAACGTCAGCACTTCACAGGGAAAGAGCAGGAGGAAGCTGTGTGGGAAAGGAAAAGAGGAACCTGCACTCAGCCCCCTTAATTCCCTTTGGAACCTGCCTTGCAGATTGCTGGAAAGATGCAAACACAAGTTTAAAACTCATCCTGAAGCAGGATAAAAGTGCCCAGTTTCTGGCAGGGAAGCCAACATTGAACCATTTGTTTGCAGCACCTGAGCCTTTGCTCCTGGCTCAGGGTGATAAAGTTCTGCTCTGAAATGGGGCAGGCAGTAACTGCAACCCATTTCCCCAGCAGGGCCACTTCCCCAGCTCCCTCCCAGCCTGTTCCACTCCAAATCCTGGGCCACTTTTTATCACTAAATATTTAAAGTGGGACACAAGTGCCACATGCCATGATCTGATTACGGCTGGGGCTGCAGAGAGCTCAACCAGCACAGCCCAGAGTGAGGAACAGCAGAAAAACAGATCTATAATTTAGGAATTACAGTTTTTAAAGCAGAGCTAATGGATCCAGAGCAGTTTTGCTGCACTGTTTGAGCTGCTTTTATGAGCAGAATCTGTAAAAATGTGTGATTCCATGGTGGTTAGGCACTCGCTTATAAAACTACATGAACTTAATCACTTAAAACTACAGAGTAGCAAGAAAGGAAAAGCAAGAAAAATGAACCCATCCACTTCTAGTAGAGGAGAAAAACTGAAATAAAATAGCAGAGAGATGCTCTTTGATATCAAAGCTGCAGAGAGGACAGGTAACAAATAAATGAATGCTTTGTAAGCAATTGCTGCATCAGCAGCAAGGGCTTTGTGTAAATGAATATAGCCAGGAAATGTTTCATGGCATTTTGGTAGGGCAGTAAAATGCCAGGAGAGGAAAGGGAAATAATAACTTACTTTCTGTTACACTACTATTTATTTGTCATCACTGCAAGAGCTCAAAGCATGACAAAAGACAGATTCTGTTGCTGTTATCTCTAAATAGGGTTTGTTTATAAAGATACAGATATTTATTACCTTAAGACACCAGTTACTTTTTACATGTAGGAAAATTATTTCCCCTTGCTCATTTGACCATTTTATGCTGTGAATGCTTCATTTTTAGTCCCATCTTGCCACCAGCAGAATTTTGTTCAAAGCCAAACACCCAAGAAAGCATCATTTCAGTTCTGCTGGAAGCCTAAAGGCAGAGCTCTCCCTCACAAGAGGAATCAAACAAAACCCTCAAAAACAAAGTGCAAAAATCCCTCCCTCCCCCCAAAAAAACCCCCAAATTTGTGCCATGCAGTGCCCACACTCACTTGCAAAGGAAAAACCTCCAAGAAGTTCCCAGCAGAGCTTAGGAAGGAGCACCTGGACCTTAAATAGGACAGGACAGCAACACTAAATTGCTTCCACCCAAACCTAATGATTTAATTAATTACTGATCCCTTACACAGCTGCCTGAAAGATTGGGAATTGTTCTTGCCCGTTTATCAACCATCACATGAAGTTTCACATCAGAGGGTTCTGTGTGTTTAGATATTATTTTCTTTTCTATCCCTGAAGTGCTTACACAGAGCTGATGGTAAAGGTTGTGGGGTCTCTCTTTTAGGAATTTACAGATAAAAGAAGGAAAATGTGGGATCTCTCTGTTAGGAATTTACACAGAGCTGAAGGGAAATGTTGGGGGGTCTCTCTCTGCACTGTGACAGGTTGGAAAGGCTTTTGATTAGAGGGGATCAAGGGGGGGTGGCTCTAAACTGACAGAGAACAGTTTAGAAGGGGAATTTAGGAAGGAATCCTTCCCTGTGAGGGTGGTGAGACTGGCACAGAGAAGCTGTGGCTGTCCTATCCCTGGAAATGTCCAAGGCCAGGCTGGACAGGGCTTGGAGCACCCTGGGGTAGTGGAAGGTGTCCCTGCTTGT
Organism: Cettia cetti; assembly: GCA_013401135.1. NCBI lineage: Eukaryota > Metazoa > Chordata > Aves > Passeriformes > Sylviidae > Cettia > Cettia cetti. Next base: position 15,035 of record VZUI01063822.1, on the reverse strand, counting down.
GAGATGATTTTTTAAGTCCTTTTCAACCCAACCCACCCCGGGATTCTGTGGCTGCAGAGCAGCACGACAGAATTTGGGAAAATCCCCTTGCAGCTGAGTTGTTGCAGGCACAGAACATCCTCCCCTTCCACAGGAACAGCTCCTGGGCGCTTTTCATCTCCTGTGAGGTGCTGCAAGCACTTGGCAGCAGAGCAGGCAGAGCTGGGGGAGGTTTCTGATCATGTTTTCTGTCTCTCTCTCTCTCTCTCTCAGGAAGGGTGTTTTGAGTGGCTTTTGTTTCAGAACTCTCTTAACTTTCACATCGTGGTTGGGTCTGGCTGTCAGATCACTGCAGATTTTGTGATTTCTCATCTGGGCTCCTTGGGTGTTGTGGAGTGTGAGGAAGGAAGGGAATCATTGTGCTCCTGAAAGCTAGGCAGGGATCCAACAACCAAAGCAATGCAAAATTGTTTCATATTGAACAAGAATATTGACCAGCACTTGCTGCTCTGGATAAGGGAAGTGTTTGGGGTTTGACCAGCTGTTTCCAAAACTTTTTATTTAGTTGTGTAAGAGTTCAGGAGAAACAGCTTTACTGTGATGAGGAGGGGGATTATTTATTAAGGTGCTTCAAAAGGAAGAGAAACACTGGAGTTCCTCGCAGCTCCAGCAGCTCCTAAACACTCCTGAGGTTTCAGTTTCTCGAGTGTTACCAATTCTTTTTTTTAAGGTTTCCTGCTGAATGACAGGAAGTTTAATTATAAAAGTTCAAAGCGAGGATTCTTAGCAACAGGAGTTAAGATTTCCCAAACGCCAAGAAATTAGATTGCACTCCAGGACAGTTGTGTGACTCGGTAATGCAGCTTTAGCCTCATTTGCAGTGATTCAAAGTGGATTTCAGCGAGGAATTTGCTGCTTGTCATCTTAAGAGGGCAGCCTGGAGCCTGGGAACAGCGCTGGGTTAGAGCCACACCACTGCTTTGTTCATGAACCCTCCCGTTAGGACCGGCCTATAAAAGACCAGGCAGAGCAGGAAAAGGTGGGATTTGCCTGCTCTGCTCAGTGACAGAGTTTGGAGAGCCAGGGCTGTGCTCTGCTGGGTGGTGCAAGAGTTCTGCTGCTGCAGGATGGGCTTCCCTGCTCTCAGGGCAGGAAAAGCAGTTTAAAAGCATTGAGGTGCTTTCAGACCTAAGCCCTGCTCTAAATGAGTCCCATGTGGAAGTTGAGCCTTTCATCTTTAATTTTATCAGGGTCAAACACAGCCAGCCCAGGTGGTGTCCCAAGACTTGCAAGGGAATCACCAGGAGAGGAGCAGCTTTCATTCTGAGGCCACTGGTATCAATATTCACCATTTTACCAAATTTTACAAGCTGAAAAGGGTGAAAACATCAATTCTGGCATTGGGGTCAATGTAAATATCAGAAATGAGGCAGAGTCTCCTCTGACAAAGGCATTTAAAGCCATTAAAATTGCCAAAGGCAAACCTCCCCCGGGTGTAATTTTGGGAAGGTCAGACAAGGACAGTGCAAACCAGGAAGAGCTGAGGGTAAAGCTCAGCTTTACAGAACCTGGGGCACATCTGAAAACCCCAGATGAACGTGAACACAACAAAGCAGCAGAACTGGAATATTGTATGAGGAATTTTGGCTGAGTTTTTTTTCTTATTTACCAAGGAACGTTTTGCATTGCAAACACTCAGATTGGTGAAACTGAAGTCAGGGCACTGCAGAAAAAAAACCTTCCTTCCTAAAGTTCCTGCAGCATTGCACGTGATGGAAGATTATTCCATGATTTTTTTCTGAGAAAAGAAGAAAAAAAGTCACTCCTTTTCCAGAGCATGAGAAAATGTCCCTGATTCAGATTGAAGCTCTGTTAATTAGATTTAAACACAAAATTCCAGCAAAACTGAAGAGCTGCACAGAGCCTCTTTGCTCCTGTAATTTGGTGATCACCTGGCAGGTGTTTTAGGGTGGTGTTTGTGAGACTCCAGCCTGCAGAATTATTCTGCATGATTCCTCTTGGGGTGGAAATTGATCCCTGCCACCCATTTCAGAGTGGCACCAACAGTGTCACATAATCACATTTATTGTCACTCTGGATTAGCCCCACACCTTCACAGGGGGAAGGAGCTGCTGCATAATTTTAACAGGATTCCATGAGTTCTGAGATGCTTTTACTAACTGACAAAAGCACACAGCACAATGCCAGGGGTTGATCTGAACATCTGAGAGAGAGGCAGAGCCAGGCACAGGGGGTTGTGTTGCTCTCTGCCTCTTTCCCCATCATTTCCTCAGGCCTCTGCACTCTCCTGGCAAGGAGGAGCTGCCAAGCCACTGGTTTGTAAATCTGAATTCTATGCAATGAGTGATCTCCAGCCTAAGAGCACAGCTGTGCCAGGGGCAGCCAAACCCAGAACCAGCTGAGGGAGAGGCCTTTGGGATTGTGAGGAGCAGCCAAGGGCAAGGAACAGTCGCTGAGTTATTTAAGTCAGGGCAGATGAGACATTGTCATGGACAGGCTCTCAATTAGATTGTGGCATAAGGAAAAAAAATAAATTAAGCAAGTCTGGCTTAAGTGGAGAGGTTTGGAGTGTGGCAGCCTGGTCCTTGGAGCCACAGGAAAGCTTTTTAAGGGTACACCAAACTCCTGATGTGATTAAGCACTGAAAGACAATAAAACCAATCATCCCTTAAATAGAAGTGTTGCTCTCAACATCCTCATCTCCTGCCTCCTGTGAATGCTGTTAGTGAGGGTGCACACAGCAGCACCAGAGCTGGAAATGCTTTCCTCGGGGAGGATCTTGCTCTCCTTCACAGTGGAGTTTTCCAGCTAATACAAATAATTTGTTCCCTTTTAAGTATTTTTTTTTAAAATCCCCGTGAGTTCTAGCAGAATAAAGTAGTGTAAAAACCTTGTTCTTGAAAGAAATGAGGCTGTGTTATTTTGCTGATTCCCTTCAGCACCACAGCATTTGTAAATTCAGTGAGAGCAGTGCCACCAGTCAGGTTTGATGGGAAAACTCCCCTCTCTTTAGCACTGTGCAATTAGAGATTAGCACTGGATATGCAGTTGCCAGAAAGTTATTGATTATTTGCAGCAAAACGATCACAAGCAGCTTTTTTTTTTGTTGTTTACAGCTCTTTCCACAGGCCTCCAGTCTGAGCTCCTCAACCCCCACCCAACCAGCACAAAGCATAAAGCAAAAGCCAAGTCCTGTAAAGCCAAGTCCTGTAAAGCAAATGCTTTAAATGAGTCCCATTTGGAACTTGAGCTTTTAATCTTCAATTTTAGCAGGGTCTAACACAGCCAGCCCAGTTGGTGTCCCAAAGTTTGCAAGGGAATCACCAGGAGAGGAGCAGCTTTCATTCTGAGGCCACTGGTATCAATATTCAGCATTTTACCAAACACTTTACAAGCTGAAAAGAGTGAAAACATCCGTTCTGGCATTGGGGTCAATGCAAATATCAGAAATTAATTGTCATAATGTTAATAGCCCAACATTTCACAGCAGTCAGTGTTAAAATGCACCCATTTATTGATTCCAATGGCAACACACATCACAAAATCTGTTTCCAATAGTGGTGACAGTCAGAGGGGTGAGCAGACAAGTGTAATTAATAAATCTGGTTTGTTAGACATCACTTAACCCTGTGCAGCCACACACAGGGAGATAACCATGAAGAGCACAGCCCTAGCCAGGGTATAAATACATAAACAGATACAAAAATACACTTTTTGTACCAAGAAACACTCAGCCCATGAGAGCATGAGAAGGAGGGCAGTACCATTTGCAGAGGACAACACACAAATTTGAAGTTCAGCATCTTAGTTCTAAGTTTTTCAAAGCAGGTTCTGCCACCAGCACCCTGATTTCTGTGTCCTTGAGGGCACAAGCACCTTTGGCACCCCTCCCTGGCAGGGTGGAGGAGCGGATCCAGCTCTGGCTGCAGACACGCCCGCAGTGCTGCTGCTCCAGCTCCCGCCTGCTCCTTCAGCTCTCCTCTGGTTTTCCCTCACTGCTGACTTGGATTTCCTCCTCTGGGGTTTCTGGCAGGCAGGCTGGGATCTCCTCTGAAGTCTGCCCATCCCCACAGGCCTCAGCCATCTCTTCAGCTTGCTCTGGTTCTCCAGCAGCTCCTCTCACACCTTCAGGAAGAGGAACTTCACCTCGATCCAGCTGGAGAGCAGGTGAGGCTTTACTGTCTTCTCCCCTCTGCTCTTGTGCAGCTCTCTGCCCATCTCTGATGCCTTCTCCTGGCTCTGCTGCCTTCAGGGGCAGCTCTGGCTCCTCCAGGGGACACGAAGCAGCCGTGGTGTCACCTGCCTTCTGCAGGGGCACTTCCCAAAGAGCCTTCCCAACACAGGTGTGCTCTGAATTGCTCCCAGCCCAATCCTCCTGCCCTGCATCACTCCCAGCCCAATCCTCCGGCTCTGCACCCCTCCCAGCCCCATCCTCCTGCCCTGCCCTGCTCAGCAGCTCGGGTTTTGCAGCAGCCTGACCCTGGCCAGGCTCCCCATGGCCACCTGCAGACACGTGCACATCAACCTCCACCGTGGTCCGGGCGAGAGGCGTCACCCCCCGGTCCCCAGGGCAGAGCTCGGGGGGCAAGGAGCTGCCAGGGGGGTGCAGAACAGCTCCAGCCTCGCTGCTGCCCCGAGGATTTGGGGATCCTTGTGCCTCTGCAGGGAGTTCCTGGTGTCTCAGCAGCTCTGGGTGAGGTTTGGCTTCAGGCTGCTGGGACAGCTCAGCCCCTCGTGCGCCTGCAGCAGCCACAGGGACTGAGGCCTCGCTCTGCCGTGCCCTTGGGGAGGTGCCCGAGTCTCCTTCCTCCCCTCCAGATTCACTTCCAGAAGTTTCCAGCACCAGCTTGGCAGCAGGAGGCTCGTAGCCCCTCGGGATCCTCCCGATCCGTGCTGAGTGGAAGTGGCTGTCCCCAGTCCAGGTGGCTGCATCACAGCACACCCGGGCAGCCTTCCTGCCCCTGGCCCTATAAACTACCCTGGGGAACAGGCAGGACCTCTTGTGCTTCCCAAAAATACCCCCCATGGCCACGGGGAGCACAGAAACCACAAGAGCTTCTCCTGAGGGGCTGAGGAGGAGCAGGGAGCTCTGGCTCTTGAGGAGGAAGGGGCTTCACACCTGCAAGAAATGGATATTTGTTGATTAGTAATGGATAATGTTTTAGCCCACGCTCATTAGGGTGAGTTAATTATCCAATTCTCACCCAGCAGGAGCTGAGGAATCACAGGAATGAGCTGAACAGGTGGAATTGCTCCTGGTGGGGTCAGGGGAGACACAGAGACACCTTTTAAGAAATAACAACCTGAAAAGAAGGAAAAAGAGAGAGACAGAGACCTTTTAAGAAATAAGCACAGTCTGAGAAGAAGGGAAGAAGAGACAATTTGTCAGTCAAAGCAGAGCACTCTGGAAAACAGTGACAGGTCTCAGGAGCTACTCTTCACTCCAGTCAAGGAAATGTTTAGACTTCCAGTAATAGGTGGAGGCAGGAGGGAAGAGAAGTAAGGCAGGCAGGAAAAAATTACAGATAAATTTAAAATTCACAGGACACAGCAGGGTTTATTCCTGATAATAACATTAGGAGAGGAATGCAAGAGACACAAGCAAACAAAAAGGTAAAATAACATCTCCCAGCAGAAAACTAATTTAAGGGCTGAGAAACAAGGTCAACCTTAAACACTGAAATGAGCTAAACACAACAAAACCACTTGTGCTCAAAGAGGCCTGGGCTGTAAAAATGTGCATGAATTAAAGCAAGGAACCCATAAATCCCATAAAAACCAAAGAGCAAGAGAGCTGACAGACCCACAGAGCACACACAGCCCCTGCTCACCAGCACAGCTCCACAACCCCACTGGAGATCCCTCACCTGGGAGGCAGAGCCCTCACCTGGGCTTAAATAGGGCAGGGGGTGACACTCAATCCCTTCCCCCCTTGACTCCCAACCTTAGTTCCAGGAGGTTCTGAGGTTCCCTGACTCTATTTTCTATTTTCCCAGGCATTTCCTGGCCGTTGGGGACAGGATTGTGGCTGTGCTGCTCTGTGCAGCTGATGGGTGATCAGCTTCATTTTGACAATGGAGTTATCATGGCATTATGGTAAATTATTATGGCATTTTGATAATTGCCATTGAACATTTAAAGTAAAGCTCAGGATTTACAGGGAGCAGCCGTGGGCAAGACAAACTGACCTCTGGTTAGAAGTGGTGATGCCAAATGGCAGAAAAACCAGGCTGGGTTTGTGCATAACTCACAAATGATAATGGTGGCGTTCTAATCTCCCATTTTATTTGATATTGAACAGTTAGAGGTGAAAAATTCCCCCCTTTGCCACTTGTGTGCTGTCTTCAGCTGGCTGAGTGGTGCAATTAGCAGTTTCACAGTGGCTGCAGATGATTTGAAGATCCCAGGCACAGCTGAGGCTGACGTTCCCCAGCCCTGCTTGTGTTTGGAGCTCTAACGTGGAATTGGTCACCCGGGCAAAACACAAAAGCAAATATCCATTAAAAACAAACTAATCCCAGCCAGGAGCGTGAAGGCAGAGCCTAAAGATCCACTGCCAGCAGCGCCAGTGCTGTGGAACGAAAAAAATTCCAAATGGATGGATTCCAGGCTTCTTTTATTTACATAAAACCCCCTCAAATCTACAATTTTGGACGCCAGATTTGCTTCAGCATCCTAAACTTTGCCGAGCTCCAGTGACTCCCTGAGAGCAGAGAGGAAAGGAGGAACATTTGGCCAGGGAAAGCCGTGTGTGCAGCCAGAGCTGGGAGCAGGAGAGGACAATGTCCCCCTGCTGCCCTCTGGAGTGCTCCAGCATCTGCTCTGCACGATAACAGGCAGGGCTCTGTGTCTTGGTGGCACTGCAATGTCACCCTGCCATGGCTGGGAGGGCCTCACTCTGTGTCTGCTCTGCTTTTACAGCTTTTCAAAGCCTTTTGAAAAAGATATTTTTATAGAAAATGTTTATAACATACAAAATATATTATAATATAAATTATGTATATTATGATACATAATATACAATGTAGAATAATATATCTATGTATTATTATAGTTCTACATATTTATTATAATAGACTTATATAATAATTACATTTCTTATAATATGTTTACTATTAAATATATATTTTTCTATATTTTAGTTTTTAATTTTTTAAAATATACTTCTTTTTAGGCTTCAGTGGAACTGAAATTCAGACGCAGGTCAGGATTTCTTTGACTCTTGGCAACTTCTCTGAGCTAATCAGTGATTTTCACGTGTGACAAACACAGATGACAGCAGAGGGTCACACGGCAGTGGCTGAAAGCTCTGGTGGCTTTGGGGACAGGGATGCTCTGCAGAACAACACAGCTGGAAGGGAATTGCATCCCCAGCTGCTCCTGCGTGGGGGAATGTCAGGCACTGCAGCACAGGGAGCTTGGCAAGTGGATTTCCAAGTCCTGCAGGTGTTGCAGGGATTTATTTCAGTGCTCTGTGCAATGGGAAGAGGCTCAGTCATCAGTTCATCACGAGGGAGTTGGAATATTTCTGAGATTTAAAGTGTAGAATTTAAAATAGGGATTTAAAGAATTTCTTGCCCTTGAATCATGGTGAAACATGGAAACATGAGAGATATATATGAAATAAATATATGAAATATTCTAGTTTGAAAAGTCCAACTTTGAAACAATCCAGAAAACCTCCTGCACGTGAGACACCACAGGAAATGGCAAAGTTACACACAAGAGGAGGGAGGAAAATCCTCCTGTCAGAGCAATCACATCTCCCTTCTTTTCCAGGCTTAGCTTTGTTCCAAAAGCCTTTTCCAATCTCTGTTACTTTGATATATTTAAAAGGGCTGTTCTAAAAAAAACATTCACTTCTTTTTTTGACAAATAAAAGGAAATCACCACAGCCCCTCCAAAGAGCCGTGCTCAGCTGTCAGCCCAGGACTGTGCTGCATGAGGGAATGCTGCACTTCAGCACCGTCACAAAGCCTTTCCGTGCCAGCATTGCTCACGAGGAGCAGGCTGCAGGCAGCCCAGGGCATCCCTCTTGGTGTTTGGGGCTCTTTATTGCAGAGTTCAAGCTGTTTCCTCTTAATAGAACTGTCTCTGCCTCCCAAGTGGCAGGGCCTGGTGAATGTTTGGTGTGGCATCAAACCCAGGGATGATCTGCCCTCGTTCATCACAGGGCTGGCACCACAACAGGAGCAGGGGATTTTTTTTTCTTCTGTTGGAGATGGGATTAAATGCTCAATAGATGGATTTTGTGTTTGGCCTCAGATGTTTATTAATTCTTATCTATAGCACAGTCTCACAAGCTGTGAGTTCTGGCTAACAAAGTAAAAATGGCTCCATCTCTCTACAAGGCCTTTTAAGCACAAACTGTCCAATTAAGAAATGACACCTAAATTATTTTTACTTTTAACCCAATAACCAACCACCCCTGGCTCACAATGTGGATTTTTCTGTCCAATTACAAAACACCACCCAGACCATGGAGAAGAAGGTGGAAAAGGACTCAGCCTCTGCCCTAAATCCTGCACCTTGCTTTATATCTATTACTATATTCTAAACCCTTAAACTCTGAGTTTTGCACCCTGTGCTGTCACACACTTCTATTCAAACCACACCCCCACAATCCCAGGGCTGTCACTCAGTTCTGGGAGCTGTTCCAGGGCCTCAGGTCAGTGCAGGGTTTGCTTGGGGGCCAGAGCCTGGCAGCACAGAAACCTGGAATCCTCAGTGCCCAGGGTTCCAGCACAAGGGGACACCACAGGGCTGAAAAATCTTCTCCTCAAGGAACAGGGAGGGTTTTCCACCTCTGCAGCTTTGCTTCCCCAACTTGACCTTGGAAATGCTGCCTGGCCCCTGGCCCCACACTAAGGAGCCACAGTGGACTCTCAGGGGATAAAGAGCATTTGCTGTAGCACAGCTCCTGCTCAGAATCCTCCTCAGCAGAATTAGAGAACCAGCTCGTGGTCACAAATGTGATTGAGGGCAATTTGCCTCAGGGTTCCTTATTCAAGCCTTTTGCCTGCCTGAGTTTGGGTTTTGGGGAAGGCTGGGACAAAGAGGAGCAGTGAACACACCCAGATCCCTCCTAGACAGCAGCAGTTGGTAGCTTTGGCAGAACAAACAAAAAGTAAAACAACTGAGCTCAAAAAGAAGAGCTTTCAGCCAGCTTTGTGTGTATTTATTTCATAACTTCCCACCTTTCAGGGCCAAGCAGACACAGCCCACCTGAGCAAGAGTTGGTGTTTATTAGCTCAGAGAAGCCTTTTGAAGAACAGAAAGGATTTCAGGCACCTCCTTTTCACCAGTCAGTGATGGAAGATTATTTGTTTTGCAAGTCTTACACATGGGAGGCTTTGTCAGGGACAAAGGACACAAGGCAAGCTGTTTTTAAAAGCCCATCCTTCTCCCAAAGTGTTAAATTTCATCCCCAACATCACTGGTCACACTCAGCTCTTCCTCCTCAGCCTGCAGCTCTCAAGACAAACGACGAGGCAGGTGCAGGATATTTTGTCTTGCAATTTCCCATCAGCATCCTGTTTCTCCAGCACTCTGTAATGCCTAAAAAATCTCCAATCCACCACTCTCCCTCCCCACACACACACCTGGGCACTCTGGAGTCAGACTTGCTCAAAAGGTTCCTTTAAAAAGGAGTCAGCCCCTATTTCTCCTTTGAAGTGTTAAAAAAGCACTCAACAGTTCTGGCCGTATTCTCTGTTCTCATTTATTCCCAGCAATTAAAACACACTCAGTTTGGGGCTTTGCCATGATCTTTAAAAGTGTATTTTATTGGTAGCACAAAGTGAGGAACATTAAAAGTCAGTAGATTTCAGCTGCAATACACTGACTTCTGCATTCTGATCAAGACTACATTTTAACTTCTGCATAAACTGCACAGGTTGCACAAACACTTCCACTACTACAGGAGATACCAAGAACAAGCCAGAATTAGGATTTCATCATCTTCCTGTGAAAATATTTTGCTCAACATTGACAAGAAAACATCAATTGTACAAGAGAATTATTCAGGGAGTTAGCTCAAATATTTCATTATTCAGAGGTAGCAGAAGTGGCTGTTGGCCTCACAGAAAACATCTGACTGCACACAATTAGAGGAGCAGTTTTCTATTCTGTTTCCAGACTCTTCAGACCAAGAAATGAAACCTCCCATCACCAAACCCCACTGGGGGATGCAGCAACACCAGCTCAGTGAAATCCTGCTTGGAGTGAAGCAGCTCCCTCCCAGCAAGGCATGGCCCGAAAAACAGCTGCTGGGAAAAGCAAGAACAGATCTGACTGAAAAATAATTCAGGAGAACATCTGGAAAGCTCCATAAAGCCTTCACAGATCTGTCTGGCAAGAGTTTCTGATGTCCAGGACGCATCCTGTGAAATCCTGAGTCCAGCAGCTGCAGCTAATCCCTTCCTGAGGGCAGCACCTCATCCTTGGCACTGGGCAGAGGAGCAAACATCTCAAGCTTCAACATTTTCAGCCTCTATTTCCCCACTGCTCCCAAGCCCTTCAGGCAGCGAGGGGGGCACATGTGGGAACTCAGCTTCTTGCTTTACAGGCACAGGAACAAAAGTTGCTGGTTCTTCTGGAAGCTCCCCTGCTGGCTCTGCCTCAGCTCCTGGGGTGCATCCCCTGCTCCCCTCCTGGCCCAGCTCACACAGGGCTCCATCCTGGGGCTGCTGCAAGATCTCACCCAGCCCTGCAAGCCCTGCACAGCACAGGCTCCCCACGCCCTGGGCAGCTGGCACAGTGCCCTGCTTTACCAGCTCCAGCAGCTGGCTTGCTGACTCCAGAGACCCCCACTGGGGGCACAGGGGCTCCCAGGACACGGGAGAAGCGGAGCAGAGCTCAGCCACTCCCCTGGCTATGACCTCCGAGGGGCTCTGCAGGCTCAGGAGAGACATGGCCTCTACCAGGCAGGTGAGCTCAGCCCTTGGGGCAGGCTGAGGGCTTGTCTCAGCAGCTGTAGCCCTGCCTGTGCCCTCCAGGGGCTCAGCACACAGGCAGGGCACAGCACACAGCACCAGCTCCCTGCCCAGGAGAAGCCCCATGGGCTCTGCAGGAGGTTCTGTCTCACAGCCTTGGCCAGGCCCAGCTTCTCTTGGGAGCTCTGTGGGGCTGAGGTTTCCCTCCTGGAGGGCTAACCCAGCACACGGGGCTCCCTCCCTGCCAGGCTGCTCCTCCTCCTCACCAGCTCAGCTCCCAGAGCTGTGTCTCCCACAGGAACATCAGGAACAGGTCTCCTCTCCTCTTCTGTCTTACCCACTTTCTCCTGCTGGCTTAAGTCTTCAGCTTCTCCTTCAACCTCCTCATCAGCAGGGGCCACAAAGAAGTCCATGGGATTCCAGGCTGCCTCCCACCCTTCTGCCCTTCCCACGGGATCTGCAGCAGAGCAGGGCTCTCCATTCTCCTCCAGAGCATCAGCTGAGGGCTGGCGCTCCTGGCTTGGCTCCTTGGAACCCTGCTTGGGCACTTTCAGGGCTGGGGTGGGGGGCTGTGTGTCCAAGAACGTCTGTGTGTCCCTGGGGCTCTGCAGGATGGGCTTGGTCTCGCTGGGCTCTGCACGTGCTGCCTCCTGCTCCCTGCACCTCTCGCACACCACACAGCACAGCTGGCTGAGGCTGCTGCCCATGCTGCCACCCCACTGCACCTGCAGGATAAAAAACCAGAATTTTATCACTTTTGGAGCATTCATGTTCCCTCATGTTCGCTGGTTCAGCTCCCACAGACACCTGTGCCCTTCAGGCAGGGCCCTGCACCAAAGCACAGCCAAGCTCTGGCCTTTCCTTCTTCCACAGGACCAAACTGAGCTCCCCACACCTGGGAATGTTTTCCCACTCCCCTGGGAATGTTTTCCCACCCCACCTTAGGCCACTGTGACAAAAACCCCACTGCCCAACCAAAAGCAAGAGAGTCTCAGAGCCCAAACCCCAGCACTCAATCCAGGATTCCCATCAGTCACCCAGGCATAATAAAAATATTATTAATTAGCAGAGCAGGTTTATTAATCAGCACCCAGCAGTAGCTGCTGTTAGTTCTGTCAATAACAGTTCAGGTGCAGCATTTGACAAGGGCAACTCCTTCAGCTTGAGGGGAAAGCTGAGCTTAGCAACCCCACAAAATAGCAACAAACCCACCCAAGAAAATGCTCCTCATTAACTAGAATAAAAGACTTAAGTGGCCCACAGAGAAAATTATTTTCTTCTGAAGCACCAGGGCTTGTTTCCTTTTCATGGCTGGGACAGAAAAAGCCACTTCCAGTCTGTGGGCTAATCAACACCACAGCATAATCCATGAATTGTGTTGTAGGCCCAAATGTTTTGGAGGCCCACATGTTCCAGCTCCAGAACAGCCCTCCAGCCTCTCCCCCAGCATCATATTTATGAGAGATGTTAAAACATTAAAATCTGAAGGCATTAATTCAAGATATGACCCTTAAACACCAAAATTTTGTGGAAGCCCAAGCTTATTTTTTTGCCTCCGTTTTGCATCACAATGGAACACTTAGCTTAAGAACCAGAATTCCCAATAGTCAGATGGTTTCTTCCAAGTGTCTACTTTTATATTTGTATATCTTTTAAGAAAATGACAATAAACTCCCAGAGAAAGCATTTTATCTTGTCCTCTGAACATTTAAATACACCCAAACACTTAATGGAAAATCAAACAGTGAACGTATTTTCATTTCAAGGAACCTCAGTTTTGAGGAGCAGTTTCATCATTCAAATGAAAACTAAAAAGTAAACCTACCTACTATCCTTTCAGGGCCCAAAGTGAGCTAAAACCCACACAGGACAATCCCAGCATCTTATAATTCACATATTTTCCCAACACCATAATTAATCAAATGAAAACCAGAGAGCTGGGTCAAAAATCATGGGTAAAAGCAGTTACTTACCAGCTTAGGAGAAAAGAAACCTCCAGAACACAAGAAAAAAAACCTCCCAGGTACCTCTTGGACCTCGAGCTCAACCTAAATACTACCCAGGGGACACACAAAACCACTTCCCCCCAGCTCCTGGAGCATCAATCCCCTGAACCTTTAGTTCCCCCCCACTCTCACTCCCATGTTATGGCCCCATCCTTTATTTGACAGCTGAGAGTGTTTTACTGCTCATTCTGTGCTGCTTTTCATCAGGGGGCAAAGCAAAAATAACAAGGCAGCTTCTGTTCATGGCCAAGGAGTGACCAGCAGAGATTTCCTGGGATAACACAGTGGCCTAAAGCAGAGGAATATTCCAGAGCAGGATGTGGGTTTGGGATTTCCCGTGGGCAGTTTGGGATTTCCCTCAGCTCTGTTTGCCATCTCCAGAGGCAGTGAATTCCCAGGTGTTGCTGGATTTTCTGCAGAGGGAATGGGGTTGTTGGACACCCATCCTGCTCTGGCATCTTTGGAATAGCAGCCCAAGGGTGACGCTTTCATGGAATGGAAGAGCCAAGCCTTCAGTAATTAATTCAGACACAATAGCAGCAGCCCTCATTATACTCACGACCTCGAGGCTGATGCAAGAAAAATAAATGAAGTTTTCCTCTTGATTTTTTTTCCCCCTGTGTTTTGTATCTCCCCCAGCTGTGGCTGCAGGGAATCCTCCCAAGGCTTCACAACATTGGAAATCAGGGTTAGGGCTGCATTTTCTGGAGTTTTCACTCTGTTGTCTGTAAAATCTGCTGCATGACAAGGAAAAAAGAGCAAATCTGTGTCTTCAGTGTTGGTCCTGTCCGTGGAGATCTCACCTGTGATGTGATCCAGGCAAATCCAGCACTGGGAATGAACACATTGGGCAGTGCATTGATATTTTAATACTAAAACTGCACAAATAAATTCCATTAGCACTAAATAATTGTTTAAATAACAGACCTAAAAGCTGCCTTTTTATTTATGGTTCACCCTCAGTCTTGACTGACAGGGGAGGGGCATGATCTCTTCCAAAGAGGAATAAATATGAGGTAAGATAAAGTATTTTTGGTAAGATTTTTTTTTGCTTTTGACACAGGTCTCACAGCCAGACTCTCACACTCACACACTGACTGTGAGTCAGTCCTTTGTCTACTTGCATTAATTCCCTCATGACTTTATCACCTGTAAAAATGATTATTTTAGGCCAAATTTGGTGAAAATGCTTCTTCAGGCTCAGTCAGGTAAAAAAGGCTTTCAGTCAGAGTTGGACAAACAAAATGATTAAACCCAGAGAGGACAGAGCTGCCTGCTTTAAACCTGTTCCCCCTGTTCTCCACCTTCCCTTTGTCCTTCCACATTTATAAATATAAATATATATTCAATACCTTCCACATTTTGTACTTATATTATAAATAGATATTAAATAATTGCTATATTTTTAGTAGAATAAATCACCCTCTTTGCCAATAAAACTCTGGATCACAGCATCCATCCTGCCCCTCCAGCTGCCTGCTGGAGACAAGCTTTTGCATTTTGGGAAACGGAAAATGGAAGCAACAACACTTTTACAAATTATTGCTTTAATATCAGCACTGCAGCTAAAATTGAACAGCCACGCAATTATGCTGTATAATTAAAAAACCCAGCATGATAAAGCTTTTCCATGGCAGGATTGGAAAAAAAAAATCAACCAACAAAATCTCCTTTAGGAAAGTGACATGGTGTTGATGCACGATGGAATTCCTTGACTTCGAGGAGAAAGAGCTTCAAGCTCCTGTTTCCTCAGCAAGCTCTTTGAGGGACTTGCAGAAGAATTGGTGCCCAGCTTCCCCATGGAGTATCCAGAGTATCCAGGGAGTGATTCCTGCCCAGGGAATTACAATACACAGCTCCCAGGATCTGCAATTTGATAGCCAGGATAATTTATTTTCTATAAAAGTTAATGTTCTGTTGCACAAGCCTGGATGTTGGTAGTGTTTTGAAATGGAGTGAGGGGTGAGGAGCAGAGTGATGCCTTTTTGGGCTGCCTAAAAACAGAGGCCAGACAGAATTCAGAGAATAAAAAGCAGTTCTGTTTATGGAAGGGCCTTCAGGTGCATTCAGGGCAGACAAAGCCCCCAGGGGCTGC
>VZUI01063810.1:0-17459 GCA_013401135.1 Cettia cetti | reverse complement strand
AGGAAGTCTGGGCTCCCCCCAACACTGGGTGGAGCATCTCACACTGGGATGATGGAATGTGTCATGTGCTTGGGGAGCCTTAATGGGCCATTATCAGCCAATATCCCCGTGGTGGGGGATGAGCGATGAAAGAGATAAGGAACACTGCCCCACCCAGTTTTAACAGCTGGGCCATTATCAGAAAGCATCCACCCCCCTCCCCCCACAGTTCCAAGAGATAAAGAAAAAAATCACATTTCCCAACTGCTTTCAACAGATGAAATAGAATACACTTTTTTTTGCTTCCATAACCCAAGACAAAATGTCACCTCATTTTTCAGGTGAGGGTTAGGTCTTTGTCTCAGTCAGTGGCAAACAAGACAGTCCTATTACCCAACTTTTTGTATAGTTACAAAAAGTTACAATTCAACTGGCAAGGATCTAGTCCAACATGCTGGTTGAAGTGGGGAGCAGAGCCAGCTACGACCCTCCTTTATCTGTATAATTTCCAAGTTCTGAAAGTAGACACATCACCAAACCATTTCACTGTAAACTTTCCTATTTTTTCTGTCCCAATCTCCAGGTCCATGCCAAATCATGAATTGCACAGGAAAAATATTTGCTTAAGCAAATGACATAAAAACTTGGTGCCAAAACTTGACACATGTTGAGCAATTCCTTAAAAATTCTGCTGATGCTAATTGGTTATGAAGATCCTTTACAAATCCTTAGCCCACTCTTATTTCAGCTCCTATTTCTCTGTGATTCTTAATCACACAGAATCACAGAATTGGTAAGGTTTGAAGGGACCACTGGAGGTCATCTACTTCAAATTCCCTGTTCAAGCAGGAGTGCTGCGCTAGAGATGTTACTCAGAATTGTGTCCTGATGGCTGTTGAATATCTCCAGAGAAGCAAATTCCACAACCTCTCTGGGCAAACGTATCCAAAAGTTTCCTTTCCAGACAAATGTAATAGTTGCTCACACTGTGAGGCTCTGAGACCCTCAGGAAAATCTTACAATTAAAGAATGGGACAGAAAACAAAATCAAAATATTTTGTCCATTGATCTTTTCCTAGGACTAAAACCACTGAGTGCACTAGACCCAGTTCATACTGCAACATATAAAAGAAATGTCAGGTTTTGGGAACTGAAGTTGGGTTTGGTCATTTTTGGCAGCTAAGTGTATTGTTTTCTTTTACTTTCCAAGTTGTGTGCACTGTCATCTGCAATATCCTTCAATGGCTGAATGAGCTTGTAGGCTGAGCAGTTTATAACTTGCTTCGTTTTCCAAAATGAATCTCACACGTACACCATACAAGTTGGTTATTTTCTGTCCCTTTTTTTTTTTTTTTTTTTTTTTTTGTAAACACAATTGTGATTCAGAGTGCCTGATTTGGGTTTTTTTGTACAATACCCTGAAACCATTCCACAGCCTGCGTGTTATCAATTGCTCAATAATTCTACCCCATTTTCCTCCCCCTGCTAATAGGTTATCATCTTGCCATGCTCTGTGCTTTGGATTCAGTCATTGCTGGTGTGCAAGGAAAGCCTGCAGCAACCAAGCGGGGCATTCCTTCAATCTGTATTTAACAGTTAATTGCAAACCTGTTCCTTGAAGTACTGCCACAATTCCTTGCTTCACTGCAAAGTCTTTGATATCAACCTACTGCTTTTGGAAAGATTACAACCTGTGCACTTGGTTACCCTGGTCAGATGTGCACAAGAACATCAAGTATGAAAATAAAATTGCTCTCTCCAGCACGTGTGAACCCAACAAACCTCTCAATTGCTGTGTTAGATGTGGCTCAAACCAGTGCAGCCCTGCAGGGCAGGTGCTTTGGGAGGATGGTGATTTCTGACCAGGGAGCTGAATTTCTGGATAGGAAGGGAGGGATGGAGAGGAGACATAGAATATCTGGGGTATTTCTCACATATTTTGCCAGCTTTTTGTTCACACCAAATAAAGAAAGACCTGTCATTCCTCCAGTAGCTTAACACTGTTATTCACCTTTCCAGTAATGTAAATCCAGAATGGCATCCTAAGAATGCATTCAACAATATTTTAATCCAGATTTATAACTTCTCTTAGGGAAGAGACATAACACACATTGAAGAGAAAATTAAAATCACACTTTCCAACTAAGTTGCTCAAACTAATAACATATCAATAGCGGGTTAAACCCAGAGCACAGAGCACACAGAACACAAGGCTGTCCATCACTCAGGCGCAGGAGAGATGTGCTGAAGCAAATAAAGCCTTACATGACTTGGATTCATACAAATATTTTGGGTTGCAAGGCACTTTTGAAAGTCATCTATTTCCCCCACCCTGCAAAAAAGCAGGAACATCTTGCAGATTGCTCAGAGCCTCATCCAGCCTGGCTTTGAATGTTTGCATGGGTGGACACCCACCACCTCTCTGGACAACCTGTGTAAGTGTCTCACCCCCCACTGTAAAAGCACTTCTTCCTTTAATCCAAATTGAACCTCTTTTACTTTAAACCCATTACTCCTTGTCCTATCATGTCCTATCATGTCCTATCATCCTATATGTTCCACATATAATTTTCAAATGGCTCTGCCAAAATCTGTTCCACTTGCTACGTTGTGCTAATATTTGGAGTCCATTTTAAATTATTGATCTTGTTTATTGTCAGATTTGTGTAATTTGAATGTCCTCAAAACCTCTAGCACTTCCCTAGTATTTTAGTGGAG
Organism: Cettia cetti; assembly: GCA_013401135.1. NCBI lineage: Eukaryota > Metazoa > Chordata > Aves > Passeriformes > Sylviidae > Cettia > Cettia cetti. Next base: position 14,762 of record VZUI01063810.1, on the reverse strand, counting down.
TCCATGTCAATGTTAATGCCTTGCCACAAATGTGTCTACTGTCTGACATTAGAGATTTGTGCATACATGCATAAACTAACTAGGTATTGATTTGCTTTTTCTTTTGTGTAAAAAAGATTTTGAGCAATGTGGGATCAGGAACTGCTGACTCTGTTGGAGGTTTGGAAATATCTTTGGCTCCAGCCAGTCTTACCTGGTTATAGTCCAGGATTTGCACTGGCTGCAGGTGTCAGTCCATGGTGATTTATTTCTTTTGCAGACTCATCTATAACTTTGAATACTGTTTGATAGGAGGATCTCCTTATAATTTTGCAACTTCTCTATGTCCTCCATCTAAATGCTACACCACTCCTCGTGCAGACTGGGAAATCATTGTCCATCCACACAATTCACCTCCTGCTCATGTGCTTAGATGAAAATGTCCAGCCATTTTTTGATCCTAGGGTAGGCATGCAAAATCCAACTTCAGCCTGGAAATCAAGGCCCATGACAGGAGTTTGGACCTGATGATCCTTCAGGTCCCTTCTAACCCAAGCCATACTATGATATGATATGATTGTTTTATGATATATGATATAGGATTCTCCTCCATTCCAAGCAGACCCTTTTCTAAGCTGTGCACATAACCACCATCTCTGGGGTATACTGGCAGGGTTAGGGGTAAGCCATGGTTTTGGGAACTTGAGTTAATGGGCTTGTCAAACCACTTTTCTGCCTCTGTCTAAGTGGGATTTGGAATTACATGAAGACTTTCTGGGCTGAGGTTCAGAAGAGGAGGGGAATGAAAATTCTTGTAGATTTTAGAAGAAGCAGCTGGAAAGATTATCCTCATATATCTTTACTAGAAGAACAAATGTCAGACTAAATGATCAACAGAAGTTGTATATTAAAAAAAATAATAACTGAAGAAGCTGCAGGAGTGTTTGTTGCAGGAAGTCTAAAGAACTTAACCAGTGAGTGGACATTTTTGGTTTGGACCTTGAATTCAAATTATTCTGTAGTCAACAACATTTTCCAATTTGTCTATATCCTGGTTTAATTATGAATACCAGAAAGTATTATTTCAGTATCAGACTTAGTGATGTCATATATCTGAACAGCATCACCTTCTACATGGTAGGATTGTATCCTGCACTTCAGGAAATTTTACAGAAAAAAAAAGGTCTCATGCAGAAAATAATCTTCATTTGGGTTTGAAATCTTTTCTAAACCACTGTTTTCCAGAATGTCTATGGATTGTGTTTATTATGCATGTATTGGTGAATGCACTGTGCACATAAACATCTCTTGAACCTCGTATCAATGGAACTCAATTCCAGTTATATATGGTTTTCTTACCCGTCTGTTAACCACGATTTCTTCTTACACCTAAACACCCTTTTCTGAGATGTTTCAACAGGATTAAGCACTTGTGTTACCAAACCCTCAAGAAAAGGCTCTGGGTAATAAACCTTCACACTCCCAGAAATTCTCCCAATAGCAGCTTATTTCACTTGAAGAACTCACTCAGGTTTTTTTCCTTACACGAGTGAATTATTTATTTTAAGACATAAAATTCCAACAGCTGCTTTAGTAAAATGAAGCTGAGCTCCACAAGGAGTGATTCAAACAGAGCTGAGTAATTTTTGCAGTGTTTGGGGTAATATTTACATGGCTAGTGGTATTTTCTGTAGTGCAAGCAGAGGATAATATTTCTTTATTGCTTCTTATTCTCATGTATGAAACTGCAAATTGGAGAAAGACCAAAGAATATTTTCATAGAGTTGCATGCACATTAATCATTTTAGAGACTTCAAACAATTGCATGTACAGAGTTATAAAACTGAGAATAGAAAGACGTGAACTAAAATCTTGGAACTGAACAAGCTGAAGTGTTGAGAGTGTGTTAAATCAAAAACTGGATCCAGATCTGAAATTTTCAAATGGCATCAGTCTGGCTCCCCAGCAAGCATAACCTAAAGCCTAGTAACAAGTTAAGCCTGAATTTAGGGAAGTTCACATGCCACTTTTAAATCTGAGGGTTTGGCTCATTTCTGGAATTCACAAGTACCAAGAAGAATACCACAGGTTAAAGAATTTTACCTTTGACTTCAACAGGAGCAGAATTGTTGCCAAAGCTCCTTTGCTGTTGGCAGTGTTATTACAAGTATAGAAACAAACTTATCAACTATGGATTTGAAAGTTCAAATCACATTAAAATCACCTAGTCCTGAGTTTGCCTTTTGTCTCGGGATGTAAAAAGAAAAAGATCTCTTCCATTATTCCCCACAGAAGAATGGTTTGTTTCTGTAGAACAACTGACTTTCCAATTTTCCACATCAGGACCTTATTCCCTTTACTGCCGAGTTTACCATAAAAGTCACAAACATATTCATTTCTCTTTTGCTAGCAATTAGTTCTTCAATACATGGGCAGATGTTACTCTTTAGCTGTAGCCTAAATAAATGAGCTCCTATTTGCCATAAGATGTAATAGATCATGTTCCACATATAATTTTCAAATGACTTCAAGCCTTAATCATAATAAAGACTCAGGAGTTAACGTTCCTTTCATCTACAGATTATTACTGAACATTTCTAATAATCTAGTTAAATTGTATGAAAAGCACATAAAGAGACACAAAACCAATTTCTCTTCTCATTTTCTTCAATACCAAGGTAAAAAAAAGACAAATCCAACAACACTTTTTCTTTCCCTCTTTGCTTTCACACTGAGTGATTTTCTACAAAAGAAAATACGTTGCAAGCAGCTAGGAAAGCTTTTAAATGTTGTTCTTGTTTTCTGTTTCACCTGTGAAATACCACACAGAGATTTTAATCTTTGCTTCAGTGGTTTTTTTTTCCCTGAATTAATTAATTTACATGGAACTAAAATCCCTTTGATACAAAGAAACAAAACTACAGCCATTGTTTACTTTATTTAGGGTTCCTTTTATGCCTTTAAATAATAACTGTACATTCAAAAAGTGTGAATTCATTGACAGGCCGGTGATATACCTTGGTAGTTGCATGATACCAGTCAATAATTACCATTGCCAGAGACAATTGCACATCCTATCCCAAGGACAGGTAGGGGAGAGAAAAAGGAAGATGTGAGCCAGGTGTAAGGGTAAAGAGGAGAGAGAGGGGTGGAATGTGATTCCCAGCAGGTAGGAGATTGTGCAAGGCTTTTTCCTAAGCTCAAACTGCTACATTATTTGTCCCTCCTGCTGTTCTCATTTCAGATCAGGTGGCACAGGTTGGATGTTGGCTCATGGATCAAGAAACTGATCCTTGAGCTGGGACCTGTGGGTTCATGAGAAATGTGGCGCTGGCCAAAAACTCCTGAAGAAATGTTGGACAAAAAGTCACAACTCCTTTGATTTTGATAGCTGGGAGTAACTGCAAACCAAAGTGACACAAATACCTTTCAACATTTTTACCAAAGCACTCATGAGATTCTTTTTCTTTCCCCAAAATATGACATTTTGTCTCAAACTGACTGCAAATATACGATGACAGATTGGGACCAGCTTTGACCAGCTTTGGTTCTGACAATCTATATTTGGCCAGAGTCAACAGACTTTCCTTAGTTATTTATCATTGTTTATATTCAAGATGACCTTTCCAAACAAGCATGAAAACATTTGGTCTCTGTTATTTAAGTTTTGCATAATGTTATAACTTACTATTTGTTTGATTTAAACTGCTCACATACATAAAAATTACACTGATGATTAGAAAATGAAAGTGTTTGCCCCCCCATCTATGCTGAATATACAAACAGCTATGAAATATTCTATTATTTTATGCTATTTTATTTTATTTTATTTCATTCAAAGTTTTGGAGGAAAAGGACAGATAAATTGAGATGGATACCATCCTTGAGAAAGATTGAACTGGGAAATTTTCAGAGTTCTGAAAAAGACCCAAAGGGAAACAAGACTGAAAAAGTGACTGATAGATCAAGTGATTAATTTCTACAACAGTAGCAAAAAAAAAAAAAAAAAAAAAAGGGAAACAGTTGTCCATTCTTCTTCAAATCAGCTTAATTATGGTTATTTGGACTCCAGGATATCTGACCTGTGGGAATTTGGTTGTTATAAATTAATAAGTGAAATTTATTTCATTTTGCCTCAGTTTCCCAATTACAAAATAAGGAAAATGTATCTGGCGTGCTATGCAGAGTGTGTAGAAATCCTTTGAGAATGAAAAGCAATAATAATTTTATCCCTCCACATTTTTTCTCTAAAGACCTGTCATTCATAGATCTTGGTGTGCTTTTCAAGTGTCTGACTAAATCCTCTGCCCTCTACACTCTGCTCTACAAGCAGAGTTTTGTTTCTGCCAGCTCATTTTCCAACCAGCCAAATTCCTCTGTCAGTGGGAGCTCTTTAAAAAGTTTCTTCTCTTTTGACCAACCCATTTAAATGAAGATATTGGTTAATTAGCCCTTGTCTGAACTGGTGTTGAGCAACAGATCCTGCCCTTCCTTAGGAAAACTCTTTAGAAAGGAGGCAAACCATCACCATCACCCAGAGCAGGACTCACACTGGACCCCCTCATTTCCCTGCTTGCTCAAAAATCCATTTTTCTCCATAGCTTTGCTCCATGGATTGGAAAAGCTGAATCTTAATGGCCTTTCATTGCAAACTTCCTTTCAGCACAGAGCCCAGCAATTAGTCCCCAGCCATGCTTCACGACCCCTGGCTGCCTCCCTGCGAGCTTTGATCACAACTTTGCTCGCTGACACACATCTAATAACCCACCATGGCACCAGCTAAGCTATCAGCTCCTAATTTATGCCTCACCCCACATCCTAGGCCAAATAGAGGGTGTAATTAGCTATTATACCAGCCAGAAGTTTGACCTGACCTCCTGTTCTGAAGTCAAGCAGGGAAAAGAAAAGAGGAAAGCTACTGGAAATGAGTTTTATGGGTCTCTGAAAAATAAAAAGGCAATATCCATCCTTTCACAGAGGAGCCTGGGCTGGTTTACAGATTTCCAACGATCACCATCAGAAGGAGAAATTGCTAAATGTCTACCCATGACCTGGAGGTATCACTCTCATTTCTGTAGAATTTAGTTCCTATAAAATCATGCACTTCTCCACAGACAAGAGCACAGTCAGATTAACAAGAAATGTTAAGAAGCCCATTGTTTTTCTACATAAATAAAGAAGATGTGGAAAGATATGTCAAATGCAGAGTGACTTTTTTTTGGGTCCCACCATTTCTGGTTTTCACAGTTAATGTTTTTTATGCTATTTCTGATTTTTTTTAAGTGGCATAAAGAGTGATAGGTGACAGCAAGTTGAACAGGAGAAAAGGCAGTTTTATTTCAAGTCTATTTTTTTCAGGCTGAAATGAAATATTGCAGCTCTGAACCCTTGGAAAGGATGTTTATTCTACTCTAAATAAAACTGAAGTATATTTTTAAAAGAAACATCACCTCAAATTACTTCGAAAGCATCCAAATAAAAAACATTTACATTTTTTTCCAAAACTCCCATTTTCCCTACTGCTTTTTTTTTTTTTCCTTCTCAATGGAAACAAACCTCTTTGATCAGCATAAATTCACAAAACATTCCAGTCAATCCACTTGTATAATTCCAATGGGAAAAATTCTTGTTTGGATCAACCCTTCTGTCCTGTGCAGCCACTGCTCCAGAGACAGAACAGAGCCTGGCAGAGCTGAGTGGATTTTCCTGCTGCCAAGGATGCAGGACAGTGTGGAACACACTCTCATCTGGCACACACCCCAGTGCTCAGACAGCCACTGGCCAGAGCAGGCAGAGGAAGATTCAGGATGTCTCTTATCCCACTTGGAGCAGGATGAATGATCTGTGAGCCCCCAGCCTCACTGTGCCTTTGCTTCTAGCTGGGACAACCTCCATATGCCTCTTGTAGAAGAGCAAAGAGACCTTCTGCACCCGAAGTTCAACCCACAGAACAAAGTCCTTTTGGGACCAGGTGTGGAATCCCTGGCATGGACAGAAAAAGGTAGGAAAAGCTGGATGGGTTTTTAGTATCTTTCAGCATGGAGAAGAAGACAGAAATAAGGAGCATCATGGGCAGGTCAGCTGTTTTGAGTTAACCAGCAGGTGCTGAGGTTTAGAGTGGTTTTATTCCAGCTACGTTGCAGATCACAGTGCTTTTAAAAGACTTGGTCAAATTGAACTGCTAAAGATTTTACTTGACCACATGATGAAGGAATGAAAACAGCTGTCTTACGTGCTTTCACAAAACTCTGGTCACAATTGTTATCTTTCTGTTTGTGCTGCCAGCTCAGAGAAACCACTGTGGGGTTTTGCTCTAGAATAATCTAAAATAATCTAATTTACATATCAATGATACATAGAGGCTTCTATTGTGACTTTCTTCCTTTTAAAGGACCAAGTCATCATTTGTTGGGGATTTTAAACATGTGTCTTACAAGTTTTTTGAATTTCCTTATAGTAGACGTGAGAGAGGAAAAAAAGACAGCAAAACATAATTAAAAGGAAACCATGGGCACAATTGTGAAAAGTGTTTTATTTTGCACAACTGCTCTTTGTCTTTGGTGCTATATTCTACATTTTATTTCACTTGAAAAGACTCTGATGGTCAGATGTGAACTTTTATACACAGGGGGGTTGACAGGTTTGGAGTTTATTCCAGTCCCTATCTGCAATGAGTCATCAAGGACCTGGTCTCATAATCCCAGCTGACCCAAAACTGGTCCCATCTACTCCCTGCAAACTCTTCAGAGAGCAACCTGGGACTTCTTCCAGGACTTCTCTGACAATGGTGTCTCATGTCTTGGACCTTGAGACACCGTGGACCTACTGCTCCTGACATACTGAGGAATACATGGAAAGTTTTTTGTTGCAAGAGCCCTGACCACATGAACTCCAAATAATGTCCTCAGAACATTGCAATTCCGATAAATTCCCCCTTTATTTCCCTTTCTTGCACCAAGCATTACCTTCTTAGGTCCCTTTTCTGGTGAAATGGACATTCCCTAGAAGGAACAGGAAACCTTTCAAGATCCAGTTCGCACAGGAGGTCAGAGTTTCCAGACAAAAGGTATTCTTCTGGCTTGATGAAGATGAATTCAGTCATGCAATACCCCCAGAAGGAGCAGACAGCTGATCTTCAGGAAATGTCTCTGCCAGTGCTGACGGACTCGCTGTCTCTGGACAGCAGCAGCATTTCTCTTTCAGGGGAGAATCAACAGTCCAAACAAGAGGACAAGGTTAACAGAACACTGGACTGTAAATTTTTAGATAACTGGGCTAGACCAGTGTTATTTGTCCATGACTAATTTGGTTGAGGAAGAGATGTGGTATCTGAAACACTCCATGTCTTGGTTTTGGAGAGGTGAAGTGTGATGAGGGACAGTGCAGAAGCCCTTGGTCTCTGTGCAGAGGTGACTGGAGCAGTTTAATCAGTAAAAAGCATCATTTCTAGGCACTGTGGGCCTGAGATGATTGTTTGACATCACACTTCTAAGAAACCTTTAAGTCAGTGCTGATAAAAATAAAGTGATGATACAAAGAGCACAAGAAAAATGAAAAATGAAAAAGAGCAAATCATTATCTGAATCATCTAAGAGGGACCTGAGCAAGCAGGATGTTACACTTTACCCAAAACCCAAAATGATGGACATGGAGGGGGATAATTATTGCACCAAAAATGGGTCTGAAAGGTACAAGTGGAAGCTAAAACAAGCATTGACTGGAACCAATGAGAGTAATTAAATATTGGAACAACAAATTTTGCCACCAGCCACTTGCTAGACTGATCAGTGCTGCAAAGTCAGGATCTAGTAAAGATTAAAGCAAGAATAACTTCAGAGAAGTCCATTGCCTTTAGCAGCTGATAGGTCAAACAAGATGACAAAATAAGCCCTTTTGCGTTTAAAAATTGCTGAGCTGATAGTCTTACCAAGACATTAAATGTTCTAGACATTTGATGAGCAACACAGCCACCGTGAAACGGATTAAATGCCTTTTTATTTTTTTAAGAAAGCATATAATTAACTTACGGAATGTGTTGCCATGGGATGTAAGGGGAGCAAGTATCTCAGATTCATGTTAAGTACTACACACCTATTTGTATAACCACCTAGTTAAATGGAGATCCAGACAAATTTCCTTGTATCAGAGCATTTGATTAGGTAAACTTAATTTGGTTTTCTTTTTAAGCATTAATTATTTTCCTCTTGATGGACAGAGAATATCTGGTTCCCATTGCTCTGCTGGGAGACGATAATTGGTAATTTCTGTTTCATCATGCCAGATGTTATTGCAATTTTCACAGCTCCATTTAGAGGCTATTTCTTTGCTCCAAATGGTTTGGTCTCCAAGGAGGATGCCTCAGGCCAAAGGTACTGAGCAAAAATGTTTGAAGGGATCATTTCTTTAAAGATATTTCTGTTCCATTATACAGAACAAATGCTGACCTGGTAGATGAAAAGTATCTAGATTCAAGGCAAGATCTAACCTGCAACTACTAAAACTGTTCAGACAGATAATGATGTCAAATTTTCCAAAAAATATTGCCAAAAATTAAACAGGCTTGCATGTTTACCTTTGCTCTGGTTCCTAATTTCTTTTTAGCTATTGAAGGACAACTTACTTAAGTAGTAGTGATTACAGCTCTTGGAACAATCTGCTTTGAAAAGAATCACCATATAATATTAATTACAGGCTTCTTCCTGCCACCTCATAATCAAAGCCCTGGGAGAATCCATATTGTGAAGTGTGCATCTTATATTTAATAGGTATTTAATTTGAATATTAGTATGGTTGCGTTTCAGGGAAGGCCTTTGCTTAATACTTCTTAGTAACATCTTACACAATCCAATTTCAAAACCTCTCCTTCTATTTCAGTGTTATTTGCCCTCAGTTATTTTCTATCAGACTCATTCATGGTCTGAACAGCTATTTCACACTGTTTCCTGTACTAAAATAAAAATTAAATTTAAAAAATACATTTAAAAGGGCAGTTATCTACCTAAATAAAATTAATCTTTTTTATCAGAAAAGGTATGTGTCTGACCCTTTTTTAAATGAAAATTTTTTAATGTTAAGAACGGCTTGATTTAAACAAGATACTTCCAAAAGAAACATTTCTTTTTGAACTGCTGTTTGAGAGTATTCAAATTAGGTTGTGGGGTTTTGTTGGTGTTTTGGGGATTTTTCTGCATTTGAGGAAAACTGGGGTTTAAAAATCAGAATTACCTGATAGAGAGATGCAGTTTCTTAGAGCATAGAAAAGGCTTTCTAAGATGGAAGAAAAAAAGACATCTAGGAATAAACAAATTCTTTGCTATTGAGACTGCACAGTAATTTTTTTTAAAGTATTTCTTGATAATTAGAATTTTTTTTTATTCTTACATGCAGTATTGAGCTCCTGATACTGTGTTTCTCAGTGAAACTCTGCATGACAGCACTGAAAGGTTTTCACACTTATTTTGGTTGTATTATAGGGCTACTTTAACACGGGGTCTATATATCTACTTGCTTTGATTTCTCTCTCAGTGAATATCCTACAGGAAAGATCTTCCTCTTCAACCACCTAGAGAAGTCTGAAATTTCATTTCAGATTTGGTTCAATGTCATTCCAAGTGTTGCCCCATTTTCTTCTCCATCTGAAAGAAAAGCCTTACAGGGAAGGAAAGTGTCACATTTTCTGGTCCCCTATTGCCTATACACTTATGCATCATCTCCATCATCTTCCTCACAGTGATTTTTAGCATACATTTATCATGGAATCATAGAATGGTTTGGGTTGGAAGAGACCTTAAAGCTCATCTAGCTCCAGCATCCTGGTCAAGGGCAGAGACATTTTCTACCAGACCAGGCACAATCAATCCTGGCCTTGAACACTTTTAGGGATGGGGCATCCACAGCTTCTCTGGGCAGCCTGTCCCAGTGTCAAGGGATGTTAATTTTACAAGTAAAAACTCAGATGTGGTGGGGTGTGAAATTTCCACATATCAGGTGCACCCTGGACACTGCCTGCCATGCAAAACAAAACAAAACAACAACAACAACAAAAAAACACAACCCAAAAAACAAGCAAACAAACAAACAAGTGGAGCAACTAAACCTGGTTTAAGAAGGATGAGATTCCTTGTGTGTGCAGAAAGACATGGGCATGCCTGAGGAGTGATACACACTGGATTTATGTCTTCTCTTCTCTGTGAGCCTGGACTCTGGGTCTACCCCAATGAAGAAGCACTGGGCATTCCTGGATGAAACAGAATATTTGTGAGTTCATAACAAATTAAATATTTCAGTAGACCAGTAATAAAATCAGATACTATTTATAAATTATCACAATGGGGTAATTCTAGTGGTTTGAACATTATTTACAAGCATAACAGATATTTTATTTTGGAACATTATTTACAAGGATAACAGACTCCAAAATATTTTCTATGGTCTAATTTCAGCTTGCCCTGAGAGCAGAAGCAATCTTGCTGCTGGTATCAAAACCCTGCTGCAGCAGGAAGGTGCCTGATGCAGGCAAAGATGTGATTATCCATAGGAAGGAGAGATCCTATAGCTGTGGTCATGCTGGGGCAGTGTGCTGACTCAACATAACTTCCCCTGTGAATGTGACAGATGCATGGTTTGCATTTTTGGAAATCCAAGCATCTTTCTGGGTATTAGTCTGGAGGCTGTGGACAAGAAAGAAGCTGCAGAGCAGTGGATGAGGGATTAGCAAGTGCACAGAGGTCACGGCATTAAACAATATGTGAACTTCACAATTTAGGTCCTGCTCTGGTAAACAGAGTTGACTAGAGGTTTTTTCCTCAGCCTATGGCTGCCCTGGAGTCAGTGCAGCAAAAGAATTTGTTTGCTGACAGCAGGATCCTGTGATCAGAAATTTGTTTTGTAAATACCTCCGTGTCAGAGGCAGGTTACAAAAGAGCTCATAAGCTAAAAGCAGGCAGAGGTGGTGAGCACAGGCAGACGTGACTCAGGTCACCTCTTTGACTGGACTGAGTTTTGGAGAGAGGAAAACAGGTCTAATACTCTCTCTTTCTGTTGTCATTCCTCACCTTGAGTCTGTGCTCAATTAATTTTAGGTGTAGGCAGGCCAGCTTTGCATATTTAGCTGAAGTTGTTTAAGGAGTTACTGCTTGCTACAAGTTTTTGGTGCAAGCTTCTGTGACTGCTGCTGAAAGACAGAGTGAGTGCTCCTAAGTGCACTTCAGGGCAAAATAGTCGTGGTTTAAGCAAATCCATCTGGGAGCTTAAATTCCAGCTGTTTCTCTGCTGATGCTGCTCTTACTGTCACAGAGAGAGGACCTGAGGCACAGAGGGCTCAGACTTGTCATCATGTCACTACTGTTTAGTACAGAAACAGGTAAAATGAAGCAGTTTTACACTTTGCCATTGCTGAAGGATGCCAGTCATTGGGAGCTCTGGCTCACAATTCAAGTGAAATTTATCTGCATCCAAATAGACCAGCACACACTAACCAAGCTGATCCCCCTCAGTTCCTTTCCAAGTTAACTCTGAAATAGCTGATCTCCTTGGGCCCTTAACTTGTGTGCAAGATAAAACACATCACCCATATTTCAACATCTGGCCAGTGGTTGTGAAGGGAATCCAGCCAGTCACATCCTAGCTGGAATTTAGGCATCTCCATGTATCCCTTCTTCCACTTTCTCCCCGGTCTGCTGCTGAGTAGTTTGGTGAGACTGAGTTCAGAAATGTGGCAACACAGAAGGGCAAATGCAAAACCTTCCAAAAGCTTTTCCTTCTCCAACCAATTTATTGCAACCTGCATCTCCTCTCTGACCGAGCTGGATTAAGTGTCCATGACAGGAAGTCAGGAATGCAGAGTTATTCAGACTTGCTGAAGTGGTGGCACACGTCCCAAAGAAAGACAAATAGCCTTTTGTGAGATAATTTGCTAACACAGTTCCACCCTAACATGCATCTGCCCTGTTATCACATGACTATTATGGACATAACCCTGCACACTTTTATCTGACATGCGTGAATATGTCACCCTGATTTGTGTCTGCTTGGTTGGATGAAGGAGCCAATGGACTTGTGCCCAAGCAAAACTTGCTGAGCTGAGATCAAAACCTGGTGTGTGTTTTTAATTCACTGCTCGTGCCTGTTTGCAAGGAGTGGCTTCAGTTCACAGGAACGTTTGCAGAAAGGCTGTTTTTCATGCTCTTGTGTCTCTAACCATATGTAGAAGAATACACAGAATAAAAGTATTTGTCACTTGCTGTCAACATTGCAGCCAGTGATTTCTGTTAGTCATATTATTTTGTTTAAAAGGGTGGTGGGCATCTGATCAGGAAGAAACCTGCCCTGTGAGTAATTCTACACACTGAGTAATGGATAGTTGATTAATCTTGTTCATTTACAGCATTTTAATGAATGCTGTAAAATTCTGCAGCATTTAATGACTAACTTGATGTAAATAAGAATCTGATGTAAATGCATTATTACTCATCCTGCAGATAGGGAAACTGAGGTATGGGGCAAGTCAGCATTTCTGGGTGAGGAGACCTGGGTCCCAATTCAGCAAAACTTCTGCTAAGCTTAAAGAGAAGGCAGAGAGCCCTTCCATATCTGTACTAAGAGGTCATTCAGAAGATTTAATTCCACCTGTGCCTCCTCAGCAAGTTTTCTGTGTGAATTCATCTTCTTCCACTTAACAGAAGGCAATGATGTTGCCTTTACAAACCACCTACTGAGCTTGTGAGAGCTTCAGGGATTGGAATGATTCATTCTTGGGCGCATACAATCATGGAATATCCAGATTTGGAGGGCACCCACGAGGATCATAAAAATCCAGTCCCTGGATTTGAATGCCTCTTACCATGAGCAGGATTTCTCCTGACTCTGCCACCAATGCCATTGGTTAGGAAGAATCATTCCAAATAAATTTTGGGCTGGAATGTAGTTTTTTTGTTTCCTTCAGAATATCTGACTTTCACAAAATAAGTCCCACTGAAATCTGAATGCTTTTTCTTTCCGGTTCAGATCTGAAAACATTTGACTGTGAATTTTTTTGATTTTCCTCCATAAAAGCAGAGCATATTATGATTTCACTGCAGTGAAATCCAGCCCCAAAAAGTATTAATTAAAATCCAAATTGGTAAATAAACAACCAGCTCCAACTACATCCTGGATACAATTTCCAAAAGTACCTCATTTCTTCAAAGCAAAACAAACCAAGAGATCCAACTAATATTTTTCAGTTCTTGTGTCTTACCAAGAGGTATTTGGGTTGTTTGGGGCTGCTTTGCTGTTTATCCTCACGAGGACAGGCAGATTCATGCCAGTGTTGCAATGCCACCCTTCCGAGGATGTTGGTTTTCCTTTTACACCAGGATGACTCAACTCTTGCAGGACAGCTTCTCTGAATTTACTTTGTTGGAGCTGGTGGCAAATTTCTGTGCAGGAATTGGCTCTGTCCTTTGGCTTGTGAAGCTGAAACTGTACAAACAACTCTTGCTTTTCCCAATTAATTAATAAAAGCTGTGAAACCATTATAGTGCTACAAAATAAAGATGAATACATTGTTAGAAAGTAGATCCTTGACAAAAGCAGTGACTTCTTCTGAACACTGAAATAAAGGTAAACATATCTGTCTTTTCACAAAGTTTCATAGGGAATAAATCCAGATTAAGCACATATTTTAAGAACTACTCTCCTGCAGAGACCCATGTGCCTCTGCTTTCCCCAGGCAGAGCTGAAGTCAGCTTAAAACTCTTCCACTCTTCCATCTTCTTCCCCTATCACAAAATGTTCTAATCAAAATAGAAGATTTGAATACAATTATATGGAGTTGTAACTATTTCTGCCAGAAAAAAAAAATTTGTAATATTTTCACTTGGTTTCAAAGTAACTTTGAAATTAATTTGACGCAAGAATTTTTTTGAAGGAAAAAAAGAGGTATTAAACTGAAATTCAATTGTTTGATTGATCTGAGACTTTTATCATTATTTCATTTCAATTCCTGGAAAAATTTGAGAGAAAAACACTTTGTTATGATTCAGAACAAGGGCTAATTTCCAAATACTGGGATTCCTCTGAGAGTGGAAACTGCAAGCACAGGACAGCTTTAATCAGTTTTCCACTTAAGGCCTCTGCAAATGCAATTGCAGTGAAGTTGCAGAAACTACATGGAGATTCAGTGCAGAATAAGTCTCATCCTGTTACACAGATCCCACTCCCATGGCAATCCCTGGATTTCCAACCTCTTATTCCAAGGTTCTTTCCATTTTCTTTGCCATGTGACTCCACAGTCTGCAATGTCCATGTGCTCTAAGCATCCCTAGTAAGTAGTCTCTCTGCTTTGAACAATGACTCTGCAAATATTTTGAGAATAATAATAATATTTAATAAGGTGGCTTACAAAAGAATGTTTTTTAAAGCCACAGGTGTTTTTTCATTTTTGACTCCACAATGCATTTTCTTATCACTGCAGTTATTTTCTCCCTATGAGATCGCCTTTTAGCATTAAAATCAATATTTTTAAACCTCCTTTTATATCTGCTTGTGTTCCAGTTGAAGGAAAGAGGAAAACAGTGTTTGTCATTTAAATATCCAGTATAATTTAAGATCTACTATAACTCAGGTGTGTTTTCCCTAGAAGAGGAAGCTTGATGCTCACTCATGAGTACAAACCCAAAAAACATTTCTGGTGGTCATAAGACTTCATTCACCCTGAGACTATGTATAAAATGAAATGAAATGAAATGAAATGAAATGAAATGAAATGAAATAAAATAAAATAAAATAAAATAAAATAAAAT
>VZUI01063809.1:0-44916 GCA_013401135.1 Cettia cetti | reverse complement strand
GGAAGCGCCGGGCGGCCCCCGCCAGCTGGTTGTCATTTGGTGCGGCCGCTCGGTCCGGGCGGCACGGGCTGGGCAGCGGCCGCGCGGGGACCAGCGAGGCACCGGCTGCGGCGGCCGCCGGGGGGGTGGGGGGCGGGGAAGGCGGCAGAAAAAAACACACGGAAAAAGACGCAAAACGAGGCGGCGGCAGCGGGAGCTGCGCGCCGGGGACACGTCGCCGGCTACCGAAAGCTGTCGATCGCCTCGTCCTTCCAGCTCCCCGCAGCATCGAGCCCGCGGAGACCCCCCCCCGGTGCGGCCGGTACATGAGGGGCACGGCCCGGCCGCAGCCCAGCCGAGCCGCCGCAGGGCAGGGAGCGCCCCGAGTCGCCGCCGGACCCCCGAGCGCTGCGCCCCGAGACAGAGCCTGCCCCGACCCCGCCGGGCGACCCGGGAGAGCCGCTTAAACACCTTCCATGGGGGAGAGAGGAGCCCGGCCGGCCGCGCCTTCCCCTCCCTGCCGGAGGCTGCTGCGCTGCTGAGGTAAAACCCCTCCTGCCTTGCCCGGCTCGAGCGAGGGCGGGGGACGCGCGGGGCACCCACAGCCCGGCCCCGCTGGATGCCGAGTGCCTGAGGAGGGAGCGCGTTCCGGGGGCTCGCTGGGCTGCGGGAGCCGCGATTCCCGGGGAAGGAGGCGAGCCCCGCACCACAAAACACCCTCCCGGCAGCAGAGAGCGAGAAAAAACCTCCTTCCCCTTCCTCCTGCACAACTCGCTGTCCCCTCCCTTCCCTTTCCCGAACGGTGAACGCTGATTTCTGAGATGAAAACCTTCCTCCTCGGACAGCCAGGACTCATATGAAGGACACGCAAATATTGGATCATAAATAAGAAGCGAGTCTGGCGAGCTCAGAAACCCAGCCCAGAAGGAGCAGCATCAAGAATCCACCCTTCTCCTGCACAACTCACTCCCCACCCAACACACAGAGAATACTGATTTCCTGAGATAAGATCTTACCCCTATAAACAACCACACACGCACACAACACGGTGTATATTATTGCTAAATATAATAGGTTAAACCTAGCAGCACGGGATAAAGCCTCTTCTGCAACTCACTCCCCCATTTCACCCTTCTGAATGCTGAGATCCTGAGGTAAATTTTTCCCTTGTCCACAGCAAAGACTCTTTTTGAACAGGACACAAATATATATTAGATTATAGAGATGTATTAAATTATTCCAGATTTAAATCTATTTTTTGCTGCCAAGGGGTTGAGGGACCAGACGTCATTGTATTTTTTTTTCTTCCCTCTTAACTCATTTATGGGCGAGTCAAGGCTGCTGAGGAGGAAAAAAACAGGATAGTTAGAATCTCTTTATCCTTATTTCCCAGAAGCTTATTCTCTCATTGCTGTGCATTTCCTTTAGAAAAAGGAAACCTCTTATTTAGTGAACCAAAGATTTATTTTTCCCTTCCTCCTGGCCAAAGGAAGGAAATGGACACAAATTGACACATTGAAATAGTTGAAGAGATCTATCTTTTGGAAAAAAAAAAAAAAAAGCAAACATCTTTATCCAAATCTGAAATAAATAGCGTGGAGGGAGACACTGGAATATCTAGTGAAAAGCAGGATACTTGCTAATCTTGCCTCACAAGAGGACAAGCTAAACACTAAACATCAACTCATTCTTACAGGGAGGATTCAAACCCTAAATATAATAAATGGGGGATTACGGGTTTGGAGTGTTAGTGCAAAACAACACTGGAAATAAGTCAGCTTTTCCAGTCAGATTTCATCCACATCTGCAGCCTCCACACCATCATCAAAATGCAACCCCCAGCCCTGCTGCTTTTATAAATAATAACACAGCTGCCAATGGCAGTAGTGCTGGGTCAGCTTGGCTCTTTCCTGCTCCAGCTGCCCATAATATTCAGGATGAGATTCTGGGGTCAGAAAAATCTAAAGCTCAGCAACAGGAAAAGCAAGAGTCCCTAGAAAAACAGCAGCTTTCCCCTGGTCAAAGTCAGGAAGCAGGCATGCTCTCTGAACCCGAGAAAGCTAAAACTGAAGAAAACCAGGGCGATAATTCTTCAGAGAATGGCAATGGGAAGGAGAAAATAAGAATAGAATCGCCGGTTTTAACAGGATTTGATTACCAAGAGGCTTCAGGGCTCGGTACTTCGACACAGCCCTTGACATCCACCGCATCTTCTCTGACTGGTTTTAGTAACTGGTCTGCAGCTATCGCTCCTTCTTCTTCTACAATAATCAATGAAGATGCAAGTTTTTTCCACCAGGGAGGGGTCCCTACTGCCTCAGCTAATAATGGTGCTCTGCTGTTTCAGAATTTCCCACATCACGTCAGCCCTGGCTTTGGTGGTAGCTTTTCCCCCCAGATCGGACCCCTCTCTCAGCACCACCCTCATCACCCCCATTTCCAGCATCATCACAATCAGCATCAGCAACAGAGGAGGTCTCCTGCAAGTCCTCACCCACCTCCATTCACACACAGAAATGCTGCTTTTAATCAGTTGCCTCATTTGGCCAACAATCTTAACAAGCCACCTTCTCCGTGGAGCAGCTACCAAAGCCCATCGCCCACCCCGTCCTCCTGGAGCCCCGGCGGCGGCGGGTACGGCGGCTGGGGGGGGTCCCAGGGCCGAGACCACCGCCGGGGACTGAACGGAGGCATCACCCCCTTGAACTCCATCTCGCCCTTAAAGAAGAATTTTGCAAGTAATCATATCCAGCTGCAGAAGTATGCACGACCCAGCTCGGCCTTTGCTCCCAAATCCTGGATGGACGACAGCTTGAACAGAGCTGACAACATTTTTCCTTTTCAGGTGAGCGCACTCTCTTGTACCCATAAGAAAAAAAACCCAAAAAACAAAACCTCCCCAAAGAGCATTAGAAATGCCCTGGTTATGGGATTTCTGTGCTTGCAGCTGAAAAAAACCATATGGCTAACTCAAAATGTCATAGTGGGAATGATCCTCCAAGCTGTGATTCATGGGGTTTTTTAACAGTGATGGTCATAAATATCTATTCCCACCAGCCATCTGTATTGGCCACTTTGCTTCAGCTTAATACTTACACACAGACAGAAATAGCCGATGAAGAAATTCATTGACAAGTATTTCAACAAAGAGGAAAAAGGAAAAAAAAAAAGTGTCTGGTGGAGTATGAGAGATCTGAGGCCTTTTAAAGTATTCAGCAATGTACCACATCTGAGAAAAAGTATGGAGTGATTATATTTGGGTTTACAGCATCACATGGGCTTGTAGTGCAATCTAATTTTTGTAGCATTTTTGGGGGAAGCTTTGCTTTTGACAAATAATGGTAATCAGTGCAGTTTGCTCTCCTCAGGAATGGCAGCAACTTTTGGTTACAGGCCATTAAATCAGCACTAAAAATAGATGTGGATGAGATCAGTTGGTGGTCTCCTATATTTTGCTGTGGCCTTCTCCTGGCAGGAGGCAGGTTGTCTGGCAGCTCAGCCTCTCCTTCTGGGCTGACTTGTTATGAATTTGAAAAGAACTGTATAATGTTGAACCTAATTTGCAGTAGGAATTAAACCAGAAGTCCCCTTCTTTTCATCTGACCACCAGTTAAACCCAGCTTTTATGTGTGTGTGTGCCTATTGTAAACTCCTTTAGGGTGAATTAAAAGACCCAAGAGTTCCTTTACATTTCCAGGGTTGTTTTTCAAGCTCTTCAAATGAGGGCAAAAGTAAAATTCTCAACGTGATTGCAGTATTTCTTGCCATGCTGCAAGAACCGGGGTGACCTACTTAAATACAATTTCAAAGATACAAACTGTGCAATGTGTCTCATGATGTAAAGACACAGAAATACATTTAACAGTGACTTTGTGGATTTGGGGATAGTTGGGTTCTTTGCAAACTGCAGGTTTTTGGTGGTGTGCAGGCCCTGCTGACAGCACAGCAGCTGCTGGCAGTAACTTTCCTTTAGAGCCCTTTTTTTCCACTGCAGTGCTACTGACTGGTTCAGTATCAGGTAGAGCCCTTCCAAATTTAGAATGCAGAGTAATAATTGATTTTAATGTCAGGATTTGTAATGAATGTAATGAAGCTGTGTCCAACATACCCAATTTATCCAGTGAAACCATTAGAAAAAGGGACCCAGCTGGAGCTGGTCTTTTTTCAGCCTCACTGCAGCGAGCCTTGGCTCACGGTTTGATTCACTCTGTACCCTGACACGTAGCTGATGTTGAGAGTGACAGAATGAGATCAAGTGTGTCCTTGCTGCTGTGTGTAAGCCCCAAATATATACACAGGCAGAGCAATGTGCTTGGATTGGCATCAAGGAAATTTCAGGAAACTGGCAAAGTCAACCTTGACTTCTGGATGGTGTTCCAGACACAGAATAGCAGACACACGTAGTTTGATCATGGTAAAGAAATCATTTTGGTGTAGCATGTTGGTGTCTGTTTACATAAACACTCTGATGAAGCTGTACATGTCAAGACCAAGTCTGACACTCCTTCATGCCAAGAAAAGGAAAGTGTGGAGTGAAGTGCTTTCCAGTCTGTTGCTATCACTTCTGTGAGGAAAAGGGCAGGGCAGCAGAGCAGGACTTCAGCACTGCAGCCCTAGAAAGATGCTGATTAATTTTGAAGCCATCTTGGACAACCACTTATTACAACTTTTTTTTTTTTTTTTTCTTTTGTATAAAATCTTTAGCTCCTTTGGTCACTTCAGCCGAGTGTTGAAAGCACACTGAATTTTTGAATCACTGGAAACAAATGATGTAAAATTTTACCTTTGCTGTCTTTTTTTTTTTTCTTGACTATGCTGATTCTATTCCTGACTCAAAGCAGAATTTTGCTTATTACATATTTGTGTTCATGCATCTCTCTCTCTTTCTCTGTCTTTCTGTGCCCCTGAAGTATCCTTGCTGATGCAATCATGTACTGGACAAGGCTATTTTGTTACTGGAATCTTCTTAAATTCCTGTTTAGGAAATAATTGAAAGCTGTCTTTGCTGCAGCAACATAATGGAGTAATTTGATACAACAATCCCTTTCATTTAATATTTATGTTTTGCTGCTTAAATCATTAACAAGTGGTGCTGCAATCTAGTGAAAATGAGTTTCTTTAGAAGGCAAAATGTAAACCAGCAATTGCAAATATTTGGGGATCACTTTTGTTTTTCTTTTCCTCAAAGGTTGTTTCTATTCCAGAGCTTGGTGACACACAGCTTCTGTCTGTGTTTTGATGGAAATCTTGGGGTGACCAGGAATAAGAGCAGGAATAAGAGCTCTTTACCACTTTGGAGAGGATGGCATTGCATAATTTCCTTATTCACTGACGTGAACTCCTGCTCCCTTCAAACATCCCTGCCCATGGGATGAAATGGGTGCTCCAAACGGTGCAGATGAAAGGAAAATACTGTGCTGATCAGTTTGATAACCTTGCAATTTGATGATGCCTTGCCTTGGCACTGAGAGCTGCATGCAAAGCCCGTGCTCTCTGCTCTAAGTGTTTTCCATTTGGAATCCTGTCTCCTGCAATTCCCAGGCGACAGTGTCTGTAGGAACCTCTTGCAGGGATGGAACTGGCAGCAAGGTCAGAGAAGACTTAACCAGATCTGTTAATGAAATTAAGTTTTGATGTTGTGCTTTAGCCACTGGGCAGGCTCCCCCCTTCAAAGATCTTTTGAAAAGAGAAAAGCCATTGTTCTTTGTGTGTTCGTTTGAAAAGGAAATGGTCTCCAAATGAAAAAATGGTTCCTGAATTAAAATTAAAAAGCGAAAAACGGAGTCTTTTGGCTCTCACAGCCTTCCTGAGAATTAATATATGAAAATGCTTTGACTGTGACTGTGGCACCTTACCAAGTTAGTGATTTTTAAGAATAATTCCTTGTCCTTCTCTCCCAGCAGCACTGACAAACTCGGTGCTCAGTAATTGCATTTCACGGCAGCGCTGCCTTCAAGATTGTTTTGGCTTTCCTTTGGCTGTGTACTTGCACTTCCTCATGAGTGGAACATCCTGCCTGTTATGCAATGCATAAATCTTGCTTTGATAGGCATTTCCAGCTTTCCAGATCTCATCTTCAGTGCGTGATGATGTTTTTTTAAATGGCCCTCTGAAGGCACAAGCAAGTGAAGCAATAGTGCTCAGCTTTCTGTAAAAATGCTTTAAAAGAATTTGTGTTTCTTCCTGGAATCAGGCTCGAAAATAACTGCCCATTTCAAAGAATTTTGTACATGAGAGCAGTTCATTGTATCCACTTGTTCAAAATGTTTTTTCCTTTCTTCCCCAGTGGCTGGTTTCCAGGTATATAACCCCTTCCAAATCCAGCCTGTGCCAGGGAGCCTTGCTCTTCCCCCAGGCAGATATGGAATGTTTGAGAAAACACATTTGTGATTACAAAACGTGTTTGAATTCCGACCTCTACGTCAGCATTTGTTTGCCCATAGAAATGGCCTGATCTAATAAGTGCATTAAACAAATTCACAGGGAACTGGAATTAAAAAAATAACCTCTTGAATGCGGTTGCCAAACTTTCCTCTTGAAGGGATCTTGCAAATAAATTTCTTTACCGTTCCTCTTTATTTTAATATTTGGGTTTGAGGAACCTTTTCATAACTCACCATGGCTGGCTGCACAAAAAGAGCCTATTTGTTTTGCAGAATTTAATTTTTTTTATTCTAGCAACAGCAATTATTCCCAATAATTTCAAGGTATCATGTGAAAACAGAGCAACTCCTTGAAGTTGGGTTCTTAAATCTGTTCCCCCATTTTTCTGTAAGTCCATCAGCTGTGCAGTAATTAGTGTTTAGTGTGCTGTTCCCCACAGCTACTGATCTGTGGGATTAGCAGCACTCTAATGTGGTATGACATGCACAAGTTAAGTGCTGTGGAAGTTAACACTGTTCTTGTTTTATAAACTTACTACTGACGTTAATGCTTGGGCTTTGGCCCTCCTGTGTGTTTTTGACCTCAGGGTTTCTGTTTAAAGAGAGCTTTTGTTAAGAAGCTATTTGAATTATGTTTGTCTTTTTCCTAAGATTAAAAGGAGTACTCTTATTAGGCATTTTGCTTTGAAAGTTGCATGCTTAGCAGCCCCAGCAAAGAGTGAGAATGCAAGATATTGTGGAAAATCATTTCTGGAAGATACAGGATAAACTTTATATGCAGCTAAAATAGAATCACGTGCCTTACAAACATTTCCAGTAAAGGTTTGTCATTTCTAACACTTAAAAAGTTCAAGTTGGACTAAACTTTGTTTTGTGCCACTTCACTTTTCCAACTCTTTCTTATTGTTCCCTGGTGAAGCTATAAAAGATGATCTGGGCAGAATACAAGAACATCCTTTCAGGAAAAACCTGTTTATTCAAAGCCTTTAATTCACTGCATTCTGGACTGGGAGCTGGAATCCAGCATTTGCAGGGTGCTGGGAAGGGGGAGAAGCTTCCCCAGAAGCATAATCCAGTCCAAATTTGTGTTGCAATTGAGAGAGAAGTGTGGAACTTGTATTGATGATGATAAATACGGTGATATTTCCTCTCCTGTGCCTGAGACAGGTGACCCTGGAGCTGTGGGAAATGGTAAGAAGGTTTCAGAAAGTTTCAGGCTTCTCCTGCTGTAATTAATGCTGTACAAATGGAGCTGTGATTGCACCAATGTTCTGCTTTGACAAAGATTTAAATGTCTAAAACAAGCCCCACTCTCACAACTACACCTACTCCATAAATGCTGATCAATAAATTACTTAGTGCAATGTCATTTTTGCATTATTATTGATGCCTTGGACTTCAGATCAATCTTATTTTAAGAGGTCAGGCCCAGCCTTAGCTACCAGCAAGTGTTCATACCTTGATTTTTTTGTGCAATTTGGGACTTACCACTGGGAGGCCCATCCTGGGAAATGCTCTCAGTTTCTGGCATCTTAATTATTCAGGTGATGGCAATGGCTGGGGGTGCAGATTAAATATAATGATTCTATAATGAATTTATAGTTAAATTAAATGTGCATTTTTTTTCTGATGTACAGAATTCATGTATGGGATTTTTAAATTCAAAGTATGATCTTCCTGTGCAGGAAAAATGCATGTGGAATTTCTTTTGAATGGGAAAGTGACCCAGTGTATATCATAACTATAATGCACCAGGTGACTTTCTTTCTGGGATGAAATGTCTTTGGATTTCAAAAAATAAAGTTGGAATAGGGATTAGAATTTAAATGTTTTTTAGGCAGAGATGGCCAGGGTAGAGTCCAGAAGTGATTTGTTGATTATTGTAGGACATTTACAGACTGAATAACTCATTTTTCAGCAGATCTGCAGGCTGTCACCTCTTGCACAAACAGCACTGCTTATTCCAAATTCTGTTCAATGAATGTCTTCTGAAATGTTGGCTGAAATTTTAAACATAGTCATATATTAAGACTGCAGGTTGATTTCTTTCTTGTTGGTTGTTTTGTGGCTTTAGTTTGTTTAATTTGGTTTGTGCTTTGTTTGTTTGGGTTTTCTTTTTTTTTAAAAACTTTTTATTGTGGCCTCATGTTTACCTGATGTCTTTCTGCTTCAGTTCTGTTTCCCAAGGATAAAATTGTGTAGCCTTTGAGCTCTCTGATAAAGCAACATTTTAGATGTCCTAAACAAACTTGTGTAAGACCAAGTTCTTTTGGAACCCAGGTAAATAATTCCAGGCTGTGGTTGCCCCATTTTCTTACTGAATTGTACATACTCTGCTTTAGTCCAGGGTAGTCATTACCCCTGTATATTTTCTTTATAAATAAATAAGTGTACACTAGTAATCCAGCTCCAAAGCACTGTAACTTTGTGAATTGCTTCATTAAAACCATCACCATACTGTTATTAATTCTCTCAACATGAAATCTTTTAAAGACAACATTTTTTTTCCTATGTTCAGCATGGTTTATATGCTTTATAAGTAATATGTATCTAAGAAAAGCTCACATTTAGTGAGGTTTGTGATCAATATCTTGATTATTAGAGCTATTTTTGATGTTCTAGGGTGAAATGCAGAGTTATGCATTTCTTCAAGGGTTTGGCCACTCCCACTAACCTTCACCAGCCTTTATTTTTTCTTTAGGTGCACAATAAATGGATATATTTCAGATGTGGTTCTGGTAAAATGTCTTGGAAGATAAGACTGATGAAATCCGTGCTGCTGTTTTCAAAGGAGTTTCACTATAAAAAGGACTTTAATTTGTACAAAAATTCTGAAATTTCAAATTCTCAACTGGTGACTTTCTCTAGTAGTGTGCAGCCTGTCAGGGCAAATAATCAACTAAACTAAATGGAATTATTTCTTAATAATAAGCCCTGTGCAAACCTGTGACCCAGATGAGCTTGGCATCTTGGCTGCTCTTTATTTAGGACTGACATATTTTCACTGGGTAGATGTACAGAATCTTCCTTATATATCCCAAGTTTTAGCCATTCCTCCTTTTTCTGGGATTGCTGGTGGCTGCAGGTGGGACTATCACCAGTTAATATTTTGTATCACTGTGCAGGGTTATGTTTTAAAGTGTTTGCAGTGTGATTTGCAGCTTATGGATTTCAACCTAAAAAAGGGTCAGCTTGTGGTTCACTTGAAAAGGAAAATAAAAGCACCAAAAGCTTCCATTGGAGAATGGGCTTCCCTGTGAGCCAACCACTTCAATTCCATTTTTTTTACTTCAAATATTTAAATTCCCTGTTCTCGATATAAAAAATTCTCATTGCAGCCAATCCTTTGTTACTACAGCTCAAGCCAACATAACACAGATATTTTAGAGAGAAGAGACTTGCTTCAGGCTCAGGTGCTCAGCACAATAATCTGGGAATTACTTGGCCTGGGTCACTTCCTTTGTGTCTCTCAGACAACTGAAATGTGAAGTGCCACAATTCCACAAAGATTTGGAGTTACTGGGGTTCTGCACTTTGTGAAATTAGAGTTTTTTAGCTGTTCATGGGGTGGCCTTGAGGTTAACACAAGAATTCAGAAAGGAGAAGCTGCTGAGGGACATCAGCTTTCCAGTAAATGCTCCCACCTGTGTTTTAGGCTATTTTTGTCGTTTTGTGAGGACTGGTGGAAATGCAGAGGTTGCCTTTTAATATCCATTCCTGAGTTGCTCAACTCTTGGATCCTAACAGATCCAAAACCTGAGGGCTTGTACTCACTCCTGCTAAGGGATTTTAATGTAACTAGAGTTTGAAATAGGTAAGAAGTAGCAATGTTTAAACCAAACCAATAAATTTAACATGCTAGGAAAGGCAGAAAACTCTAGGAAAAACATGTAAGAAAAGCACAAAATGTAAGAATTTAAGTGCTCCTGATATTTTCTCTAAGGTGCCTCAATTATCTTGTAAGAGAAATGACCAAGGAAATCAATCCTGTGGTGAGACAGGGCAGTGTTGTGCTTTTTATAGCAAATTTGATATTTGCTAGGCTTAATAAAGGAACTGGTTCCAAACTCTGGCCTTTTTAATGCTATTTGAGACACAGCACATCCGGGTTGGAATACGTGGCCTGTTCTGTCTCAGTAATAAACTGTTCTGAAGAGAGGAAAAATACCAGGAAATTCGATTGAAAAATGGTATTTTTTAGCGATCAGAATGTAATTTACAACTTGGAAATGGATCAGGAGCTGGTGAGTTCCTGCTCTTGGAATAGTCAGAGGTATTTAAAGTGCAGAATGAGGGATCAGTGAAATCAGGAGCGGCCCTTGCAACACACAATCACTGCTGCTTCAGCGCTGAAATAAAGCACTTTATAACTCACCACTGCCTTTAAAAAATATTCCAAGCTGGATCTGTGTGCTTTGGAGAAATTTCAGCTTCACAGCCAGTGTTAGGGACAAAAAACACCCTCAGTGCTGGAATAACAAGAGTTGTGGAGGAGTCAAGAGCAAAAATGTCCTAAATTTCACATTGCTCTTTCTTGTTTGAACAGAGACTTCCCAAGGCTTGAGCTCAGTTCAGAAGGGACTCCTTAGAACAGGAATGAAATAAACCTTTAAATAAAGCTGATGGTAAAGAGCTTCTTGGACAGAAAAAAATTAAAATCAGGGAGGATTAATGTCATGGTATAAAATTCTATCCAAGTCCAGATGTATAAAAACACAGAAAGCATGGATATGTGAATAATATTGGGAATTAGAGTGATTTTTGCCACCCTTTGGGACATTTTATGGTACTGTAAAGATTTCAGAGATTACAAGAAATTTCACTTATTCTGAATTTGCCAATTAAATTAAAGCAGCGCCAAGGTATTTTACATTCTGTTTTGCTTTTATAACATCAGATTTCTATGATGTGGAATTTATTGTTTGGTTGAGAAAATCTGACCTGTGCATGTGTTAAATGATGGCTTTGGTTAATAGGAAGGAGAAATAGTTGGCATTACACTTCATTGGTTACAATTAGACTATTATAGATCAGATTCATATTTAATTATATTGTATTTTTTCATATTCTTCTATCAGAGGAAATTTTTAATATTCCTCTATCCTTTGGTATATGATCTTTGCTTAATTCTGCTGTGGTTATGTAGATGAAAATGGAAGTTTCTGTGTTTCAGGTGTTTAACATTGGCTTTATTTTTGTTTGCTTGCAGGATCGCACGAGGACTTTTGACATGCACTCACTGGAGAACTCCCTAATTGACATAATGAGGGCTGAAAATGATTCACTGAAAGGTAAATTTAGACAGAGACTATTTCTGCAGTGAATAATTGGGGAGAGGGGCTGACTGAAAATAGAAGACTCCAGTTTTGGACAGGAAAAGTGAATTTACCTCGTGCACCTGATGGCTTTTTTCAGTTGTGTGAATGAAGCTGTTACAGCACAGGAGCACTTGAGGGTGTCTGTCCCTGTCCAGAGCAATGCAGAACACAAACACAGCCTGACCTGTGCTGCTATTTGCCAGGGGTTTTAATCAACTTCAGGAATCTTGTGCAGCTCAGCAAGAAGTAACTTTTTGCTTAACATGGTTTTCTTGATGAAGTTGTAGTTTTTTCTGTCTTGGGAAAGAATAAGGTTTATCCATGTCCTTCTGAGAAAAACAGAGTATTTTGTCTTTTTTTACCTTTTTGTAACCATTGGGAAAGGAAAAGAGAGGTTGAAGTGACATGCATTTGGAATTTATCTTTTTCTTTTTTCTTTTGTTTTTTTGGCAAAGGTAATCTTGCTTTGGAAATACCTCAGCTTACAAAGTATTCAAAGTATTGTCTGCACATAATTTTGTCTGAATACAAAACTGCTTATGGTCAACAATTCAGAGCTGTAGTTTCATGTCCTGTAGGATGAGTAATCCATTTCAGTTCAGTGGTTGCTTGTATGAGTGGAGCAGTCAAATTCTCACACACGCTTCTTATCTAACCACTCACTTTTGTTACCAGTCATGAGACCACTAAAACAAAAAAACAAAACCTGCACTTGTGGTTTCTGCAAGTAAATTCCTTTTGATATCAAGGCTTGTGGTGGTAATGAAATCTGACTTGTTTTAATAGTGATTCTTGCTCAGAAGACCAACCCTTGATAAACTGGCAAGAACTTGTGTTTGTTGCCTTCTCTGTGGTCTGGAAATGCAGCTCGAGTTTCCCGTCCTCAGTGCTGTGCAGAAATTCAGTGTGGTGAGAAACACCATGAAATACTTCCCTGATGAAATGGCAGGGTGAGCCTGATGTGGATAAAAGTGATGCCAAATGAATTAAACCTCCAAAATATCTTCCCTCCTTATTCAGCGAGGACCAGGCTTTTATTAATGACAAGGATGAACAGCTTTTATTTGGTTTATGTTCTGGCTGGCAACATCCCATGCCCCCAGAATTGCATATAGAACCAAGAATGAGGTGCTCTTCCTTGACTGAGCACCTGGGATTTGCCCCAAAACCTTCTGTCCAGCTGCCAGGCACTCCCAAACCAGGCTACAGCTTTGAAATCTGGCCCAAGGTGACGTGGCCATGGGACAAATAAAAGCTCCCTTTAAATCTGAATTTAACAAAGTCAGCTTCATATGTATTTATGGTCAGCTGCTAAGCAAGGGTGCTTCTGAAAATAGCTTGATGTTTAGTTTAAATGCTTTGAAAAGGTTCTTTGCAGTTGAAATATTTCTTTTTGACTGCTTAGCATGTTTTAAGAGTGATGGAATAAGTATGTCAGCAAAGAATACAAATAGTTCTGCCACGCATTAATTCCTGCTTTAGCTTGAGTGTTAATCCCCTCTGCAGAGTCAGCTGTGGCTTCTCTAAAGTTCTGTGTCCCTTGTCTCACACTGATTGAAACAGGGATATCAATCAGATCCTGGTCTGGGAATTATTGCTTAGATTCCTTGTGAATTATTCTGTTTCCCAGTTAACAGTTATATAACTGTACAGAAAAAAAAGCCTCAAAGCCCAGATGAGACATTTAAGTGACTCTACGTGTTTGTTTTGAAGCCTCATTTTTCAAGGATGTCCTCAGCAAGAGCATGAACTTTGCTTCCAGTGAAGTGTGCAGTGCCTGAATTTGGCTGTGCTGCTCTGGCACAGCGCTCAGGGACTGAGTTCCTGTCGTGTATTTAAGGAATGGATCTTTATTCAAGCCAGTATCCGCCGTGCCGTGGCAACGCTGCACAGATCATCCCTGAGCAGGGTGGGGTCTGCAAGGAGAGGAAATACCTTTAGTTAAACCAACTGATACAGCTGGAAAAAAACTGTAAACTGCTGGGACAAAACATTCCACATCAGGCCTGGAGTGGGGCTGCTGATCACGAGCCCTTTGTGTTTATTTTCCATCTGCTAACACAAATCCTGTCTCATGTTTTCTCTTTTCTTGCCCCATCTTTATTTAAAACTCGGATATAGAAATCTTTAAATAGGACAAATTATGGCTGTCAGCTCAAATCTTGTTTGCTGTTTCAAACACCTGCATTTAAATCAGCAGCTCCATAAGAAGTTTTTCAGTTTGCATTTTAAATGGGTTAATCAGTGCATGCAGTGCTTTGAACTAAAGTTGGATACTCTCAGAAAGGAAAAGCTTCTGGGTTTGAGACTTTAAAAATAGCCTGGGCAAGACAGTAATAAAACATACTGTGGAGAGCAAGCTCAGAATGGCATGGAAATAATTCAGATGATCTAATAGGTCTCACTGCTATCTTGTGAGAGGTTTAATCCTGCCTCAGCCTGAGTTTAGTGTGTAACACTAACATCACCCCCTTCATATTGTCATGGACTGCCAGAGAAAGAGGTACTGTGTGAAATACCCCTTGAAAACAGCTGAGAGTATGGCCACGATCACAGACATCAGTCACAGTTTGGAACCTGCTGTCTCTGGGACTTCATTTCCATTTTTAAATGATATGTTCAGAGCAGCAGGCTGGGAAGTCTCTAATAAAATCAGAAGTAGGAATTCTTCCAAATGTAACAAAATCCATTCACAGTGTG
Source organism: Cettia cetti (assembly GCA_013401135.1). Taxonomy (NCBI): domain Eukaryota; kingdom Metazoa; phylum Chordata; class Aves; order Passeriformes; family Sylviidae; genus Cettia; species Cettia cetti. The sequence continues at coordinate 30,536 of VZUI01063809.1, read as the reverse complement.
TTCTTCGTGTCTGAGGTGATTAAGCTGTGCCAGCCTTGGATTTGTTTAGGTCAGTAATAATTATGTTCTTAGGTTGTCTTGCTATATGAAATAAATAATATTTTCTGCGTGAGGTGAAAAGGTGAATCTTACAGTGATTCGGTACATTCAGTATTACCTTTTAATGCTTTGAGTAGGCATTTTACCATTTTCCCCCCTTCTTTTAAGGTATATTTTTATCCCTGCTCAAATCCTCTTCCTTTGCTGAGCAGCTGCCATTTCAATATGTTATTTTTATCCAGCCCAGCGAGTGTGCTGAATGCTGCACAGCCAATGTCAGCCTGCAGAAGCCTTTCCCTGGAGACTTAATTGCATCTTCTTTACAATGTCCTCAGCCTCCCTGAGCTGAGCCTGGGATCCAGAGCCTGATTTTTGAATCTGGGTCTTCCAGATGGCAATTTGAGCATTACTGTAATAGTAGTAGATTGACTAAATATTTCCTTCTTAAGTGACACTGAAATGTCTTTAAATGCTTTATGACTGGATTGCTACTGAAATATCCAGTATTTCAGTTCAGAATATCAGGTTATTGCCTGGAAGTGGTGCAAGGTGGGCTGGATGAGAGCAGCTTGTAGGACATCTGCTTCCAGCACTGCAAAGCACTCCTGTAAAATCTGGGCGTGAACAGCTCAGTGTCTGCTGGAATCCTGTGACAGTGGCAGTCTGAAAAACTAAACACGCTTCTGCACAAAAGGGTTTAGGAGTGGAGCAAGGCCAGACACTGGGAGGGTTGAACAGCAGCCCTAAATTTTAATTTTGAGAAGCCAGAATGCTGAAAAGTTGCAGCATTCAGGATTTCCCTGAGCAAGCAGAGACCAAGCTGTATTTTTAAAGCAGTCACCAGCCCCTTAATATTTACCTGAAAAGCTATGGCAAAATTGAAGAAAATATGTAAACCTTATAAAATGTTCTTTGATGAAAAGGGTCCAAATAGTTTTAACAGCTTCTTTGAATATTGGATGAGAATCTGAACTGGTTGTTTCTTTTCAAGCCATATGGATTATGCAGCTTTTTTATATTAATGGAGTAGAATGGGACATTTGGGTTCCTGTGTGATCCAGAATATTAATGAGAACCTGCTGAGATTCAGTCCCAATTCTCTTTAGCAAAGTTTAGGGTCCTTTATATATGCACAGGACAAAATCTGACCTCTTTTAAAATGAAAAATAATAGATTTTCAGGTTTTTCACAGCTGCTGTGGTGATTACACCTTGGACTTTGGGTTTGATCTTCTTGGCCAGAACCTAAGGGTTAATCATTTGCAATTTTTTAATGTATCCAGCTTCAAATAAAATGAACAAACCTTTCCTTTCAGGCTGCAGGCAGTTCAGGTTTGCCTTCATTTTCTTTGGAAGCTGTTGATGAGTTACATGTGAATATTTCATTCTCAGAATCTTCCTGAAATTTACCTCCTATGCCAGGAAAGGCTAATGGGATTTGCAGACCTGAGGGCCTATTAATTAAGAGGAAAATCAATTGTTTTATTATGTCAAAATATTGCAGAACTGGGTCTAATAGCCCTGCACTCCAGCCCATGCTGAGGGAGATGGGGTGGGGGAAATTCTGTGGGAATTTTATTTGAAATCAGCTGTTCCCATTCCTGTTGCAATCCACTGATTTCTGATGGGTTAAAGTAGAAGTATTACAACTTTTCCTATGTAATATTCTAAAATATTTACAAGGAAGAGCCTACTTTCTTTCTAAGTGCAGCTGATATTCAAAATTTCGGGGCAATACTCAATATTTTAATGTTTTAATTGAAGTGTATGTTGAGTTATCCCTGCCTTTCCAAATTTTGGGATTTATCACAGCTTTTGTTCAGAAACAGCCACCAATCTTGTAGGAGAATGAAATCACCTGGGCAACAGGAAGGGACTAAAATCTTCTATTAATAAACACTGAGATCAGATTCACAGATTGGATTTTAACCCTGCCACAGAAGTAATGGATACAAACCATACATAATATATGATTTTACACTCATTAGTTATTACCTCATAAATTCCAGTCATTTAAATGGACATTTGGATTTGTGGCTTCAACGAAATTGTTTGGAAAGAGTTGCTGGATTTGGTGAGGATTAGAAAGGTAAAAGTGGATTGGGAAGAAACAAATCATGTCTGAAACTTGCAAAAAAAAAAAAAAAAAAAAAAAAAAAAAAAGGCAAAAAGGGAAATTTGCCTTAGGTAGTACACAGGGAGGAAAAATCTCCAGTGAGGAGAGACTCCAGGAGCTGGGTCTGGCCAGTCTGGAGAAGGGAAGACTGAGAAGGGATCCCATTAATCCCCACAAATATCTCCAGGGGGTGTCAGGGGATGGGGCCAGACAAGAATTACTGAGCAGTTTAACCTTTCTGATAATACCTGTCTGTTATAGAAATGCTGCTTTTGGCAAGACACATCAAACAATCATCAAACAACTCTGGTTTTACTTCACCCCTGCAGGATTTTGAGGTGGGGAACCTTGATTTGTGCTCTGCCCAAAACGGAGCCATTTAGCCCTGAGCCACTGGGTATTGATGTAAGCACCCTTGGAGACCAGGAAATTCCTTCTTCTGCCACCTCTGAGCAGTACAAAAATCCCAGGGTTTTCTGATCTTAATCCAATTTGGGAATCAGTGTCAGGATTCCTGTGAAATTCCCTGGAGCAGACCTGTGTTTTTCTGTGCAATCATTTCTCCCAGGCCCCTTGCCATGCTGTCCGATCTCCAGAGCCTGCATGGAAAATTAAATGCCTCTCATACTTCTCAGACAAGATATTTCCTCGGAATGTATGTGCTGGAAATGATGTGGCAGTCAGAGCTCTTTAAAACACAGCAAAACATTGAAATAGTGCTGAATATTTTCATGTCTCACTCGTTGATTTGATCTTCAGAAGTGGTACAGCCAACAAAATCGTTCTGAATGCCGTGACAGCAGCCTTGCTAATCTGATTAAAGCCTTTCTAAGGTTTTCTTGCTTTCTTTTTTATATTTCTGGCTTCGTGAAATTAATTCCATCCCTTTTTTTTTTTTTTTTTTTTTTTTTTGAGAAGTGTGTTTAATCTTCTGCTTTGTTTAATGTCACTGTCCACCAAGTGGGTTTTGTTTTGGGTTTGGTTTGAGGGTTTTTTTCTGAATTCTTGCTTTGATAATCTCTGACCATTCTGGATCATCTTCAAAGCTGCCTTTAATTTGGAGCTGTATTTCATGAGTGGTGTCTGTTCCTTGTTTTAGAAGACACTGAACTCTCCTGCCTCCCTTCCCAGACTGCTCAAACTACCTGTCTTTGTGCTTTTTGCTCACTTTGTTCACTTTTTGCCTTGATGTTGAATCGTTTGAGTCTTTTGTTAACCACGTTTTGCATGATCTCTGCCTTCATGTTTGTGAGCCTTGAAATGGCATGAAAGAAGCAGAAAGAAAAGCCTGAAGTGCTTTTCTTACAACTGGAGTTAAAGAAGAAATGGGTGTAATGAGAAAGGGATGAGTTTTGGGAAAAAATTAGGAAATGAATGCTGAGGTGTGAGTGTCAGAATGTGTTTAGTCATGGGCAGTCATTGCTTATGCCCAAGAGTGACTAAAATTTGAATTTTGCATCAATTATTTAAGATATTTCAAGAAAGAATCTCAATGCATATAGAATCTGTGTACTGATTATCCACTGATTTTAATCCAGCATTAGCTAGAATGATAACAGCTATTGCTGAGGCGAGTTTCAAACACATTTTAGAGTAGATTTATCCATCCTTGGCTTAATGCTTTGTGTGTTGGAATGCAGATTGGTGAGGACAGGTTTTTTCCACTCCAGTGTTGATGCTTGGGCTGTCAGGTGAGTGGAGCAGTGACGTGCTGCCTCCAGATAGGCACATGTCAAATGAGGTGCAGGGAGTGGTATTTCAGCTTTACTCAGAAATCCCATTAGCAGGAATCCCAGCTCAGCACTCAGATGGGCTGTGAGAAAAGGATAAATGTTGTCCATGGAATGTGGGCATATTTATATAAATACTGCTGGTGCCTGGTTCTGTGCAGCACTTTGGAATCCAGGCAGGGGAACTGGTGATTCTTTTAAAATAATGTTTTCATTTTCTCTTCCCATTTGGATTGGGTGTGGGGAAGTGTGTGGTACAGTTTTATCATGTTACTGGGAAAATGAGTGGCTTACCTGTGCTCTTCACTGGAAAAATGAAAAATGGGGAAATGTTCCCCTGCAGAGCCTTGAGTGTTCTTCATCACAGAGCCATGGAATGGGTTGGCTTGGGAGGGACCTTAAAGCCCACCCAGTGCCACCCCTGCCATGGTGACACCTCCCACTGTCCCAGCTGCTCCAAGCCCTGTCTGATGCAGCCTTGGACATTGCAGGGATCCAGGGGCAGCCACAGCTGCTCTGGGCACCCTGTGCCAGGGCCTGCCCACCCTGCCAGGGAACAATTCCTGCCCAGTCTCCCATCTGGCCCTGCCCTCTGGCAGTGGGAAGCCATTCCCTGTGTCCTGGCATTCCATCCCTTGGAAATTGTCCCTCTCTGTTTTTCCTGTTGGCTCCTTCAGGCACAGCTGGGTCCCCCCAAATCCTTCTCTTCTCCAGGCTGAGCAATCCCACTTTTCTCAGCCTTTCCTCATGGGTTGCTCTTGACTTGCTTGTGTTCCTGTTCCCTTCTTGTTTGGGAGTGAATTACGAGGATGGTTAAAAAAGGAACCAAGGCCTCGTGTTGCATTCCAGGCTGTCTTGTGATCATTCCTTCCACAGACAAAAATAAGTTGCTTTGAACCTATTATTGCACTTAAGGAACTGCAGGTTTAGATCTTGCAGTGTAAATCCAGCTCTGGCAAGGCACAGGCAGGTTGATCCAGGAAAAAGCCTGGAAAGAATTCCTGGTGCAGGGATTGGTGATGGGGTGGACAGATACCAGAGCTCTTGGGGTGAAATGCTGCAGATAAAGAGTCCAGGAGCACAGTGATACAAACCATGACAGCAGAGATTTGGGAAGGTTTTACACCTTTTCCTAAGTTGTTCAATAAATTCTCTACTAGGTTCAATAAATTGTTCTTGTCACATACAAAATAAATTTTATCTCGCAATTTTTAGCATGTGACATCCCATTCCTCCTTTTCCTCCTGTCTGAAAGTGTCATTAATGAAGTTACCACGTTTGAAGTAGTTTTGAGCCTGAGAAGCTGATTCCTGTAATGCTTTTCCTTCTCCCAGCTGCAAACTCTGCCTTTCATTTCTTACTTTTCAAGTGAATGCAGTAATACTTGAAGCGTTCAAAAGATAAATGCTGCCAATTATTCCATATCATAAACTGGAAGATGTATTGAGGCAAAAGATGAGATGTTTTTATAACTTGGTGTCTATTCTCCAGCAGTCATACATGAATATAAAATAAAGCTCAGTGCCCTGAGCAGCAGGGTGTCTGCTTTCCTGAAATACAGTATAATTCCAGCTAACATCCAGTCTCCAGCTGATGGTTGTGCTCCATGATTTTCTCCTCTGCTTTTTGGTTTCTTATCTCACACCCTGTGGGGGATCTTGGAGAAGAGTTGTAATCAAATACATACAATATTTAAAGCTCCCACTTAAATTGATTTGCAGTATCCCACTGGAATATAATTGGAATTAAGGAACAAATATTGATGTGCCTGGTAGACAAAGCTGTAGCTGTGTCTAGCATTTGTAGCAGGTTGGTTTAGGAGAAGATTTCTCTGTGTTCTGCTGTTTGATACCAAAGAAACTTGAAAGTTACCTTTGAAGCTTCTGTATTTTTGAGATGAAGGAGACTGAATTGGGTTTGTCACATTTCAGGAGCAGTTAAGTGCTTGTGGAATGTAGGAAAATGCTGTCTGGAGGTTCCTTCAGTCCAGGTTGGTCTGACAGAGCATCAGCAGCAAAGCAGTGATGCTGCTGCTGGGTTTGAAAGCCCTCACACAAACTGAACTCAGGGTTAACCCTTTTTATCCCAGTTCCCCTTCACACTTGAGGCTTGAACTGTGGAGTGCCCATCCCTGGAGGTGTCCAAGGAAGGCCTGGACGTGGCACTCAGTGCTCTGGGCTGGGTGACAAAATTGGGATCAGTCACAGCTTGGACTCAGTGGCCTTGGAGGGCTTTTCCAACCTAAATGATGCTGGGATTCAGCAATTTCTGGAAGCCTGTCCAGGGCTTTTTGGCTCAGTTGCCCAATGCAGGAGTTGGAGTGGATTTGGAGGTGGGTTTGGAGTGGGCAGAGTTGGAATCAGGATGGTCCTTCCTGTCCCTGCCTGCCACTGCAGCCTGGGGGTCAGGAATCACCTGGAGCAGGTGACACAGGGACACATCCAGGTGGGTTTGGAAAGTCTCCAGAGAGGGAGAAGAGTGTGGGGGGCTTCTTCCCAAGGATAATTCTTTCCTGGCTGTGACTGCCCCATCTCTGCAGCGAGGCAGATTTTCTTTAGGCAGATTAAAGCCCTAAAAACTTGCTGCTGATTCCACAAGCCTTGGAAACAGTCACTTTCCCTTTCAGTGTTCTCTGCCTCTCCTCCAGCCCTGGTTATTTGATGTATAAAGTTGTCAACACTCCATGTTTGCAGTTCTTATGCTGAGAATCTGCTTTCTGCCACTCACTCATGTTCTACCTTTCTACCATGTGAACCCAATTAATCCAACATAATCACAGGTAAAAGAGTGTTACTTACCAAAGGATTTTTGCAGGATGATTCTCCACGGGGTTTTTGAAGGAAAGAAACCTGTTTACTTTTTGTCTGTCAGTTGTTTTGTGACAGTGACCTAGAATTGAAAATTAAAGATTCTAGTCAGACCTGTACTTGAGTGCTATGGAATAACAGAAACTTCATTTTGTTCCTGTTCTTGACAGAAGGAATGGTAAATACTTGTCTTCAGGCATCTGGCTTTACTTGAAATAAAGCATAATATTTGCATCTACAATAATACTCCTGGTTTTCAGCATTTGTTTGGACATTTTGGACATAAGGTAGAACTGTATTTCTTAACAACATGGTTTTTTAAAATCTTTTTTTACATTGTGTTTCTTTAAAAGTAAATTAGGAGGAAAAATACAAATTTTGGCAACTCTGCTGCTTAATTTTGCAGAATCAGTAATTCCAAAGGTGCTAATCCTTGGTTTTACTGTGCAGCGAAATTTAGGCTTCTTTGCTGGTTTCATGCTGACTTTGACATTGCTGAAAGTGTGTCAAATATACATTCTGCAGATGTACATAGAGAGCTGCTTAATTTTTGTAAGGCTGTTTTAAGATTAATAAAATATTATTGGAATAGTTTTCACTCTTTGAAGTTCGGTAGCATTTGAAATCCACAAAATAGGGAATCTCTCATATTCCCTTTTAGTGGCTTGGTTTGGAAAACAATTTTTAGGACAGGGGTCTCATTTGACAGTGTCAGAGATGACTGTAAAATGCAAAGTTCTGATATGGAATACATTCACTGTCAGTGCAGATTTGTTGCCATTTTGTTCAGTTGATTCTGCCTTGACAGAATTTCTCCTGGCTCAGGTGTCCTGGGCTGGTGCCACTCTGCCATGTATGGGCTGTTGTTCCCCAGCCAGCATGGAATAATTCCTCATCATGTGCTTGGAGTAATTTGCCTGGAATGAGATTAAGTGCCTGAACTGGGCAACGTTTCTTGCACACATGCAAATGTCTCATGCTGCCACTCGTGGAACTGGTGACTGATCCTTTTGTGCTTTAGAACTGAAATCAAGGAATGTGTGAGAAAGAGCACCTTTTGAACCTGCCTTAGAACCACAGGGTCTCAGAGTGGTTTGGGTTGGAAGAGACTTGAAAGATAATTTCATTTCATCCCCCTGCCCTGTGCAGGGACACTTCCACTGTCCCAGGCTGCTCCAAGCCCTGTCCAGCCTGGCCTTGGGCACTTCCAGGGATCCAGGAGCAGCCACAGCTTCTGTGCCAGGGCCTCCCCAGCCTCACAGGGAAGGATTTCTTCCCAAAATCGAATCTAAACCTTCTCTCTGTCAGTTTGAAGCCATTCCCCCTTGTCCCATCACTCCAGTTGAGGACACACACAACTCTCCATGACATTATCTGCTTTCATGCTGGAAGTGTCATCTAAGAATTAAATTGTAAGGCTCTGTTAAAAGGAAAGAAATACTTATGTGTGTAATACATGCAGGTAGATAAGATTTTCTGTATTCTAATTTAACAAAGTATATCAAGCTCTCTGCAAAATCCCTTCTTGGATCTCTAAATTTAATAGAGATAATTTTACTCAATATGCATTAAATAGAGATGTTCTTTAGAATTTTCACTTTTCTTCCCTTGGTTTGGTTAAGGAGATATTTAACTTGTTCCCTGGTGAAACACGGCTTGAGGTGACCTTACAGAACCTCTTGTGAAATGTCCTCTTACCTGTGGCAGAAACATGTGATCCATGCCTGACATGTGAAAAGTGTTGTGAAATATAAAGTGATGATAAAATCTCACTGTGGAACCAGCCCTGCCTGCCCTCAGGGATTAATGGGGGGGAAAGGTAGTAAAATATTAGAGTTCATGTTTTTAATGGCCTTGTGCACAGCGTTGTCAGTCTTGATATAATTGCAAAGTAGAGTTGAGTGTAAAAAAATGAATAAAGCTCTGCTGGTATAATGGCTAAAGCAGGTTGTGCTTTAGTTATTTTTCTATCATTTAAAAGTAAAATTCAGGGAAGTTGAAATGTTTTCTCTGGTAGATTGAAGGATATCCAGCTCACTTTTAGAAATAATCCTGTGGAACTTGGATATTTCTGTTTCTGTACAGGTTAAATCCTGAGGGAAACAAAAGACAGCCTGGCCCCAAATCACCTTCCCAGTTTCAGTGAAAGCCTGGAATTCTCTGATATTGGTCATATTTACTTTCCAGCATAAAAAAACTGCTCACCAATGTTAGTGACAATAGAGAAAACCTTATTATACCCCTTAAAAAAAAAAAAAGAAAATCTGACCTCTGACACTTTTCTCCATTTATATAATATTTAACAAACAGCTGCTGATGGTATAAATCACAAATACACCTGGAATCAGCAGCAACCAGGTGCTCAAGCTGGGCACACTCTGTGAAGCATAAATTTGGAGCAGGTTTGGGATCTGAGTTATTTAACATCCCTGCAGCATTTTTCAGGGGTTTTTAGCAGAATGTGTTTGTGGGGTTATAACCTGACAGGCTTTGTGGTGCTCCATATAGAGGAAAGAGTGTTCAGCAGGTTTAATTGGAGGTGAAGGCAAAATATGTGAATTTTGAAGTAGGAAGGAGAAATGGAAGGGGGTAGGAGCCCATTAAGTGTCTCAAATGAGGAGAAGACAAAAAAATCTGAGTGGGTTGCTTATTCCTGATGTTTAAAATGCAAGTAAAAGCAGCAGGATTTTTGCAAAATATCATTGACTTTCTCCATGGCTTTATTTCAGACACAGAAATAAAGGGAGGGTTGAGGAGATAAAATAATTGAAGCAGCTGCTAATAGCATTTTAAATTTCAGGCTGATTTTATTGGAAGAACATCTCTGCATCGGTTATTAATGAGCAGTTGAACCAGTTTCATGAACACTTTGTATTTTTTAGGTTTTGTAGCAATCCTTGCGCAGATATCTCACGAGATAGATAAATCTTAGGCCCTTTATGCAATTATCTGAACCACTGAAGAAATGGGGAAGGGAAAACCAGCTTTGAGGAATCCAAACCAAGGCTGCAGTTGTCTCATTTCTCAGCAAAGGATGGGCAAGTGTTGTGATCTACAAATTAAACCTTTGCCTGTGGCTGGTGGCAGTTTAAGGCTTCATTTGTGCAGCAGCTTAGCTGGGTACTCCTGTAGCAAAGCCTTCTCTTAATCTGAAATTCTGAAAACCAAAGGAGGGGACTCAGCTGCCTTCCTGGCCTGCCAAGAGAGCATTCCTTGCCTCAATGCTGTTTGTATTTCACAGAGTTTCACATTGTGTGAAATTAATGGCGTGTGATGAACTCTGCATTCAGGGAGCAGAGAAAGTTTGTGTCTGTGCTGTGCTGGGCGAGTTTATAAACTGTGGCTCCTGAGAAATGTTTGGAAATGTCAGATGTTGGTATTTTGAGGCTTAGATGTGAAGCAAACACTGAAAACAAGAGGCAAATTAAGAAGAGGACAGAGGAAAAAATGGTAGTATTTGGTTCTCCAAACCTGGTATTTGGCACTAATTCCTTGCTGGTGGCTGATCCTTTTTGGGGTGTTTTTTTTTTGTCCTGGTCTTGAGTCCTCTTGTCTTGAGTGCCTCAGGTGGGGAAGCTGTGAGGAGTCCCCTGGCTTGAGCTGTGGTCTCACATCCACGGTGGAATCGTGTCTGTGAGTTGCTGCCAGCAGTGAGTGTACAGAGGGAAGGAGGCTGTGTGGTTTTGTCAGTAATTCAGAAACCACAAGCAGGATTTTTCTGGCTTTATAGGCAGAGCTGGCTTTGAGAGTGCTTGATGTGCTCCAAAACGTGCAAAGGCTGCTGGGCTCATTCAGGAACACAGCAAGATTGCTGATGTTTTGTGATTTCCTTCCATTTCTCCTCTGAGGACTGTATCAGCCCTCCTGCATTTCTAAATTCAAAATTATCATGGAAAAGCTATAATTGTAAAGGTCCTCAGCCCTTAAAATTCTCCCATAAAAACCTTTGCCTCAAAAATATGCTCCAGTCTGAAGACCAGGGTTTTGTTATTTTGTGTTCTTGGTGTTAATTGTGAGTCTCTACCAGAGGAGTGAAATGATCTTATGGATGTTAAATAATCATGAAGTAAATTGGATTGATACAGTTTTTATTTGGAAAGAGGAAATGACTCCTGTATTGTTGTGGTTTACAAATATTTAAATGCTTAAACTAATTGCCGGCCTCAATTTTGAATGGGGAAGCAAAATCAAACACATGATGTGCTCAGAGTTTCTCACAGCACTTGCCAGGAAGAATCCAAGTTTTGAAAGCAGTTGGCCTGCTTTCAGAAAGAGATTTTAATGAGATTAAAAGAGAAAAGAATGTGCAAGTTTGATTAGAAAGTTTGGCTGTGCTCTGACAATGGGTTCTTGCAAGCCAGCACAGAAAATGCTGTTGTTTTTAGGGGTAGAACTGATTTGTTCTGAAACATGAAAATTAGGAATGAGTGGGTAACTTGAATTATTCCAGCACAGTGTCCTGGGTGAGTGTGAGAGAATCCATCCTGTTGAAACACTGCTGAGTCTAGAAGACAACTTTAGTGGCCCAATTTTCTCCTTGACTTTTCAGTTCTCCAGCTGCTTATTTGCCAGTCAGAATTGAACCTAGCATTTTGTGGGTTGTGCAAAGCAACCTGATTTCAAAACAGAACGTGTCACACCAATCTTTCACTTTCCTCGTGTCAGGGCTTCTCCTCCAGCTCGGGTGGAGAGCAGTGTTGGAATATTCTGGAGCTTGGCCAGGCAGAGAGCCCCTGGTGCATGAGGAAAGATCCATTTGCTTATAGCCACACCCCCAGGAATAGCTCAAAAAAATTGAAAAAAACGTGCAAATTTGGGGCTAAAATTGCTTCCAAAAGTCTCTCTGATGATCCATATGCACTTGGTCAGCCTCCTGTCACCGTGGTTTATCAGTAAGTAACAGAGCTGGGCTGAGCAGGCCATGGGGGGTGGGAGGGGCAGCTTGTGAACACTTCTTTTAAATGGCCTGGATCTGCAAAGGCTCCAGATTCACTGAGTCAGTATAAAGGCAATAAAACGAGGTCTTTTGGTCCTTATAACAATGATTGAAAGGCTGTTTTCTTTCTCATTTAACATGCAGCAAGGACATATGGGAGAAGGCGAGGTAACAATATTCCTCTTTAATTTTCTAATGTTGACAATGTCTCACGGGAGAAATAACATTTAAGTTTTTACTAGAGGGCAAAGTCCAAACTTTAAGCTTATAAGGGAGCAGTTTCACATACGTTTACATAGTCTGCATGCCATAAATCAGCATTTTAACTGGATTAGGGAGTACCTGAGGCTGAAATGATCACAGTGGACATCACCTGGATGGTTTGTGACCCTGGGGAGTTGTGTTGCTGTGTTTGTGTGTGTGTGTGTGTTATGAATGGCAATGCTGGAGGAGTTTAGTTGGGGAATTTTGGGTGCTGCTGGAGCATAAATGCATTGAGTGTCTGAGCTGCTGGGTTCAGTGTGTGTGTGGAGTTCTCCAACAGCAGCTGAGGAACCTGGAAAAGGGGGGTTAGGTTTGGGAATTGTTCCCTCCCAACAATACCTGTGGGACTGGGGTCTTAAGAGATGAAAAAAAATCACATGTGCACCAGTTCCTTAGGGAAAAACAAAGTTGAAATCAATATTACAACATTTTTATCATAGTAGGAATGAGGTTTGCCCAGCTACAGAAAGAGGTCTGATCATACTTGACTGTTATTTTTATTAAAGGTGTGTAGATGATTCTTGAAATTTCAAGTAAGGCAACCTGACCGAGCCTTCCATATTTTATTCATATAAATTCTATGGACTGTGGATTTTATTACTTTTTTTTTCCCTTTCAGCTTCTTAGCTGTTTCATTTTTTCACAGAAAATGTCTGTATCTTGGTCAGATTTTCTGTTTTCAAGATGTTTTCTATTTGAAAACCAATTTCTTTCAAGGGGAGGAAGCAAAACCGGGATAAATTAACCTCACCAGTACATTTCTGTGGTAGATTGGGAAGAATCCTGAAAAAGCAGACACAGTGTATCACATCACAGACAAAAGGAAATGTATCCTAAAACTTCTAGCATGCCTCATTACTTACTCTCCCTATATATATTTATTCCTAAAGTGCTTCTTAAATGAGTAGAAGTCTCAGTTTGTTGTGTAGCTGTTGAATATTGGAACTAAGGAGGGAGTTCATGGCAGAGAACAGCTCCTGTGCTCTATTTATGATATTAGACAGTGGCATTTATAACAAAGAACCTTATTTAAAAGAAATATTATTAAAGAACTTTATGGTCAAGGATTATCATAGAAAGAAGCTGGACTGTGAGTGGAACATTTCTCATTTTACAACATTTTCTCTTAGAGTGAGGCCATTAACAAAACTGCTGTAACACTGAAGGAAAGTTGTAGGGGGGACAAAATTTTCAGTCTTTGCCATAACTGACAGTGGGTTTTCCTGTTTTCCTCAGGTTATTCTTTTGTTATTTAGTAATGGGCAGTTTATGATATGTTTTGATATAAGGTAATTTAAATGTGTAATATATTTAATTGGTAGAATTCTTGTTTTCCCATTTTCACCTTGAAATTGTATCTATTCCCTGGAAGAAGCTGTTCACTGGAAAATGGAATATATGGCTTGATATTTTGAAAGCCCCAGAAACCAAATTGGCTGTTCCCTTCCCTTTTTATACTTTTTAAAAGAAACCTCATTGGAAACACAAAATATTATGGAAAGCAGTCAGCTGAAGCACCCGTTAGGAATCTTGGTTTGTTACGAGGTGGAGCCTTTCCTCTGAAATGAGGCATTTGAGCTGCTGGATGATGCTGAAAATGAAAAGGGTGCAATGAAATCGAGAACATAACTGCTCATTCAGAGGGCAAATCACTCCCAGTTCTGCTGATGCAGCAACTGCTGCATTTTCCCCAATTATTCCAACAGTGTGCGCTTTGTTCTGTTAGTATGGTTTTTTTTCCCTGTTTTTTCTTTTTTTTCCCAACCCCCTCTTCAGGTCAGTCTTCGCTGTTCCCGATGGAGGATGGCTTCCTGGACGATGGGCGTGGGGATCAGAGCCTGCACAGCGGCTTGGGGTCTCCTCACTGCTTCTCCCACCAGAACGGGGAGCGCGTGGAACGCTACTCCCGCAAAGTCTTTGTGGGGGGGCTGCCTCCCGACATCGATGAAGGTACAGAGCCCCACCCAGGGCTTTTGGGAAACCTTTTGTCTGCCAGCTCAGGGGTGGGTGTTTTCCAAGCTTTGATATGGAAATGGATCTTGCGCGTGTTAGATCATTCGAGTTCTGGCTGTGGCGTTGTAAGAACAAAATCACGTTGCCACACTTTAAACTGACTTCAATAGGATAAAAAGTACAAAAGTGCAAAATGAAGCAAGCCAATATCACCTGTGGAAACTCATGAACCCATTGCAATCATTTTCCAGGCCCCAGAAGTCAGTAGCAGGAAAAGCTGCTCGTAGTTCCATAAGGTCTGTGTGGGGTATCAAGTCCTTACTCTGGTTGGTTGCTCCTGTGCAGTTCAGGTGTTTCCAGCAATGATTTTTGTCCTGTGGTCGCTTCTGGCCTGTGCTTGGTGAGAACCCAGAGAGGAATGAACCTGTGCAGGGCATCCTGAGGCACCAGGGTTTGTGGTTGTCCATCACAGGTGGCAGAATGCTGCAGTTGTTATTAAAATAAAAGTAAAAAGTCAGGTACAGGTGTTGTGGAGCTTCATTTCACCAGAGCTCTGTGTGTATGAGCCTGCTGGGATAGTGGTTAGAAGAAATACAACAATAAAGCTGAAAAGTTTTTTTTTTAATCACAGAGTTGTTTTAATCCCCACTTTTTTTTTCTTTTTTTTTTTTGTGTCAGAGCTTGTAATGCTGTGACATGGCAACCTGAACTTCATGCCACCCATGAGAGTAGTTGAAGCTGGATTATTAGAACTATATAGATGCAGTGCCTCAGTTCCTGAAAATTAGTGGATTATGAGCTTTCATTTATAATTATCAGCAGAAAGAAAAGTTTGAGCTTTGGCCTGTCTTATTTTATAAGAGTGTTCTGCCTTGTCACAAAGTTTCCTCATCAGTTGCTGAGCACTGCTGTGAGCTGCTGAACCTGCAGGGCCACAGAATGTTTGTTTATAGGATGAAGCTACCTGGAATCAGTGTCTTTCAAATGCCTTAAATTGAATTTATTTGAAGTTCATGCCTTTTCCCTTCTCTCCTGTTCCAGATGAGATCACTGCAAGTTTTCGGCGCTTTGGACCTTTGATTGTAGACTGGCCACACAAGGCAGAGAGCAAATCTTATTTTCCTCCTAAAGGTAAATACCTGCAAACCAATAAGATGAGCATTTTAGAGTATTTTTTTGTGTTAAAACACAAGATTGGTCTGACAGTGACACAATGTTTAGAGGAAAAAAAAAATTCAATCCTTGGAATTGTTCTAAACTGGTGAAGTTTTGAATATGGTTTTGCAGTTATTATTTACTAAAAGAATTCTTCCTTAACTTCCTGATTTTACTTTATTCCATTTTCCCCTCTTTCCCCTGTTGTTGTACATGTAATAACAGCTTTTGAAAGGCACTAAATGCCTTCCACAGCAGCTGGGAAGGATTGTCCCTTAGATGAACAACCAGAGCACTTGTGGGTTGGAAATGTGTGCTGAGAGCACCTTAAATCTTTTCCCTTCCTTTGTGGCAACATGATGTCAAACGTAATTCTGAGTAAAATTCTGATCCTCTAGACAAACAGGCAGCAGTGATGTTTGTGTTTTCCCTTGGCCAGGATATGCATTTTTGCTGTTCCAAGATGAAAGCTCTGTGCAGGCACTGATTGATGCATGCATTGAAGAAGATGGAAAGCTCTATCTCTGTGTTTCCAGCCCCACTATCAAAGACAAACCGGTAGGTGGAATTGTCAGGGCCTGCACAATTCCTGGGTGATAATCACAAATTGGGCTCTTCACGTGCAGTTTTTTCTGTCTGCAGAACGTTAACGTTAAATTTTTTTTAAGGTGTCAAATTAAGAAGAGAAAAAAACAGCTTACTACTTTTGAACTAGGCATAAGAAAGTTTTTTAGTCTAGTTACAATGTCTAATTTTATTAGGAAAATAGATATTTCCAGGCAGGCATTTTATGCTTGCTAATGATGAACATGTAGAATTCATATTGTCTGAGTGTTGTATGTAACAGACAAATCCTAAAAAGCATACCATGGCATTGAACTGTCAATTATTCATATACAAATGGTTGGGGGGCTGAAGCAAGTCTGTCAATAGTTGGGGAGAATTCTGCTCTACTCCTGTGCTTTAAATTTTGGCCAGCTATAACCAAATACAAAGCAGCACAGTAACTAAACAGGCAACTCTGGAGCCTGCTGCACTGTGATAAGGCTGGGACAAGAGGGGCAGTGCAGATCTGTGTGACCAGGGGGGTTGTACAGCACAGCTCAGGCATGATTAAGTAAATGTATCAGCAGAGGGTGAGAGGGGTTTTTTTTTTTCCCAGAAATTTGGGTAACAAGGAAGTGGTGAAATTTAGCATCCTCAACAGGTCTGTCTTAAGAGAGCTCGTTACCATTTCATTTGGAGAAATGATTGCTGAACAAGTAGAGTTTAGAAAGTACAGCTGTTTAAGGAGTTTTCTTCTTTGTAGGACGCTGTTGTAATTTGTATTACTGAGACACTTTGAATTGTGAATGGTTAAAAAACCCAGGCTTTTTGTCCATAGGTTCAGATCCGGCCTTGGAACCTTAGTGATAGTGATTTTGTTATGGATGGTTCCCAGCCTCTTGACCCAAGAAAAACCATTTTTGTTGGTGGTGTTCCTCGGCCTTTACGAGCAGGTACACACTGCAGCACTGGGCATGTTGGATGTGCAGCCTGGTTTGGGGAGCACTGGGGGAAGCCAGCCTGGCAGCCAGGGAATATCGAGCGTGGTGCCACAGTGGGGGACAGGACCCGGCCCCTTTGAGAGAAGGGAGCCGGCCTAGAGCTGTTTGTATTGCTTTGTGCTGCAGTGGAGCTGGCGATGATCATGGACCGGCTCTACGGAGGGGTTTGCTACGCCGGCATCGACACCGACCCCGAGCTCAAGTACCCCAAAGGAGCTGGGCGGGTGGCATTCTCCAACCAGCAGAGCTACATTGCTGCTATCAGCGCCCGCTTCGTCCAGCTGCAGCACGGAGAGATTGATAAACGGGTAAGGCCTGCGCCCCTCTGCTCCCCTGCCTCGGGTAAGGCCTGTGCCCCCCTGCTCCCCTGCCTCGGGTAAGGCCTGTGCCCCTCTGCTCCCCCTGCCTCGGGTAAGGCCTGTGCCCCTCTGCTCCCCTGCCTCGGGTAAGGCCTGCGCCCCTCTGCTCCCCTGCCTCGGGTAAGGCCTGTGCCCCTCTGCTCCCCCTGCCTCGGGTAAGGCCTGTGCCCCCCTGCTCCCCTGCCTCGGGTAAGGCCTGTGCCCCTCTGCTCCCCTGCCTCGGGTAAGGCCTGTGCCCCTCTGCTCCCCGGCCTCGGGGCACCCCTGGGAGCTGTCCCTCAGAGGGGTTCCCCGGGTTAATCCCGCTGTTAGTGCCTCGGAGTGAAAGCACAGCGCTGGGGAGCTGCTGGTGTTGCCATGTGGGAGGTGGCTGTGAAAAAAGCTTTCTCGAGTTGTGAGTGTAGTGGGAAGTGTGGCAGCTGCCTTTTGCAAGATACCCAGCTCCTCAGATGCTCCCGCTGCAAGGGTTTGTAGTGTTTGTGAGGTGCAGGGAGGGAGTGCCTGCCAAGGATGGGGCAGCTCTTACTCCTGCCCTGCATCCCTTGGGAGAACAGGCAGAAGCACCCCAAAGTGTGCTGGGTGTCCAAGAGCATCCTGGTAATGCCTTGCAAACTTGTTGCTGTGCCCTGCAGCGTCGCAGTCACCCTTCACAGCCTTTGCTTGGTTATTTCATTCCTTTATTATTCTATTCCTTATTATTTTAAATTAGAGGAATATGCCAAATGGATCAGCACTTTGCTTTCTGCCCTCTTCATCTCTCTAAAATGTAACTGCCAGTTACAGTGATCTTCAGACCACAGTTTTGGGAAACTCAGATGCTCACGTCTCCTCTTGTAATTCATCCTTTGTCTCTGGATTTTTCCTACATGACTGTCACTGCTGATCTTAATTTTATAGTTAATACAGTGGAAAACCTCCAAACTTGGCTGATTAGCCCATTATCATTTCACTTCTGCTTTGGCTATAAAGCAGAAGAATTATAACAACAATCTGACTGTGGGCCTGTGAATTGGAATGTCTTTGTTCTAATCTTGGCTCTGAAATAAGTTCTGTACAGCTTTGAACAAATAATTTGGGCTGCCCTTGTGCAACTTGTGCTTGCATAAGCAGACACTTGGGTGAATAGGTCCATTGAAGCTGGTGGGACTACAAATTTAAGTAAGTACTTGTAAACCCTGAAAAAAAATTTTGCAATCTATTTCCCCTTCCTTCTCTCCTCCCACTCCTTATTTCCTCATTTTTTTGTGTAGTTTTTGTGTGGGGAGATAATGCTCAGAGAGCATTCATTGTAGCAGAGATCGGGTGCATGAGGAAGGTAAAAATAGAGCAACAATAGAACATGAGGTTCTATTTATTAACAGTTTTCCAATACTGTTTTTCTGTAAAAAGAAAAATAAAATTAGTTTTAAAAAAAATAACAAGAAGGGATTTCCTGTAAAATGAGGCAAGGAGGTGCTGCTAAAGGGTGTGCCCTGAGATAGTGCACAGGAAGGGTTCAGTGGCTGAGCTTCCCACCCTCAGAGGGCCTGATGGAGCTGCTGTAACTGAGGCTTTTTCTGGGGCTGGGAAATCCTCTGTGCCCAGCCCAGGGAGCAGTGACAGCCCGTGTCACACTCAGAATAAGTGTGACAAGGACACCTGAGCTGCAGTTTGGCTCTGAAGGTGGCTGAGCAGAGGGGCCTGTGCAGAATCACCACGTGAAGGAGGCCTGGGTGGGATCTTTGTCCTTTTAGCACTTGGAGAAGGCAGCAGTCCTCAAAAAACCCCCAACCTCCCACTGCAGAGCAGTTAGGGGATGGGGAATGTGCTGTGAGGAATATTTGCCTGCCTCTGCTCTTCTACAAATCGACTGAGTTGGCAGGGCGGGGTTTGGGGAGAGAGGAGAAAAACAGGTCATTAAAAAGGCTGCTGAGCTGTGTCTGAGCAGTTCATGTGTCCTGTAAGCAAAAATGACATCAAACTACTGCAGTGCCATCTGGACTGTGATAAAATTGGGTGGGTTTAAAAACCCAGGAACTTGTGAATGTCCTTATTTGCCTGAGGTGTGTCCAAGGCCTGTGAGGTGCAGAGACGAGCAGTCCCAGGCCAGATGCAGAGATAACAGCAGAGATACCAGTCACAGCCTGGGTGTTTGAAAAATGTTGGTGAAAACATCACATTAAATGAGCTTCAGAGAAGGTTCACAAACCCTTCTAGAGCAGGAATTTGTACCTATATTTATTTCTGTTGTTCTGAATTCCTGCCCATCACCTGGCCCTTAATGCCAGCAGCGTAGGAGGGCATCAGTCCTGTGTTAAGCCTCTCATTTGATCCCAACAAGATCAAGTGGATTTCCTTTTGCTGAGAGGACTAAGCCATGGAAAAAGTACAGAAATGAAGTGTTTGTTTAGAGAATAAATGAATTTTTAGAGAATAAATGAATTGTCCTAACACTGGGCATTCAGACACTGAAATTTGCAGGCCATGTGCATATTTAATCAGCAGTTACAGTGTTGTATAAACAATTTTCATTCCTGCCTGAAAGGGACAGAGCTTAATTTGGCATCAAAAACATTTCCCATAATTATCCAAGTTTTTGGTGTCGGTCAGTAGGTTGTTTGAGCCTTTCTGTAAATCAGTGACAGCAGGTGTGAGACTGATGGTCAGCACTGATCTCTGGGGTTTTTCTTAAGATCAACGAAGGGGTAGAAATACTGAAGTGCCTGAAACTTTGGGTGTTCAACAGCCACAGTCAGGTGTCACAAGGGGGGAAATCTTGCCTGTAGCATTCCCTACTGCATAACTACTGGCTGCCCTGCTAAAACACGAGCGTAGAATTAAGAATTTCCCCTGGAGAATGACCAACTGTCTTGTTTTGTGGCTGCAGGTGGAAGTTAAGCCATATGTCTTGGACGATCAGCTGTGTGACGAGTGTCAGGGCGCCCGCTGCGGCGGGAAGTTCGCCCCGTTCTTCTGTGCTAACGTGACGTGTCTGCAGTATTACTGTGAATATTGCTGGGCTGCTATCCACTCCCGTGCCGGCAGGGAATTCCACAAGCCCCTGGTGAAGGAGGGAGGGGACCGCCCGAGACATATTTCATTCCGCTGGAACTAAAGGATCGCTCATTTGCAGGCCTCCAATTAAGTGCACTCTTCTGTTCTCCCCACTGCCCTCCCCACCCCGCCCCTCACTCACAGCATGTCCTTTTGTAGTAGTCTGTAATTTAACAATAGTCTAAAGGAAAGAATGACCTATAATGGGTATTTTATAGAATCTTGTCATTGAAAACTGTATTGGGAACTCCTTTTCGTATCGATAACATGTTGCAAGCGAGTTGCATTCTCTTGTCTTTACTTCCGAGAGAACACTTAATTTCCTGCAACGTTTTCTTAGAGGAGAGAAAAATATTAAGAGAAGAGAATTGAAACAATAGAGTATTTTGGTTTTTTAATTAAATTATTGTTAATAAAGAACATAATAATACTTTTATTAAATAACCATGTAACAATAACACTATCAGTCTGTTCTGACACTTTTCCCCCAGGGAAGCCTGTTTTTGCCTCTCTTTTTTTTTTTTTTTTTTTGTTTGGACTTTGGATTTTTCCAGCAACAGATGAAGTTAGCATTTACCTACCAACAGGAAAGAGCATGTTTAAAGCAACAGAAATGCATGAGCAAAGTTGAAGCAGCACTATAATAATGATCTTTTGTTTGTTTGTTTGTTTGTTTTTTAAAACTCTTTTAAGGGTTTTGAGGCTGAAGTTTTAGCTCGGTGTGTATCTGACCGTGCCTCTGGCTACCACCCACATCCAAATTATTAACGAGATAGGCAGAGCTTACTATATTTTCATCAAAATGATAACATTTTAAGAATTCCTGAATGTAAAAGTTGAGTAAAGTTACTACTGAGGGGGGAGTGCACTTTTTTTTTCCTTAAGAGAACTCAATTGTCTGGTTACAGCCCTAGATATCCTACCAAAGCTAGAGTAATGACAACTAGTGAACTGGCATTTCCTCTCCTGAAGGATAAATATATAGATTTTATTTTTGATGGCTATATATAACTCTATATCCTAATATACTAACATTCATCAGGGGCCAGCCTTTGCTCTCCATTTTGACGTGAAAAAGTAGAAAACCTAAAGATACCTCAAGGATATCACTGATTTTTACTGGAGTTTTGATATTCCATTGTGGCACACCAACTCAAATTGGCTGCTTATTGGTTTCCCATCTTGGCTGTAAAGTCAGTTTTCAGTCCCCTCAAATTTAGCTGTAACAGAAGGCCTGAATGAACCCAAGGAGTTTCCAAATCCTGCTTTGCACCCTGGGCCGCATTTTGTGCATGGAATGGTGCAGGTGTGCCGATGCCTTTCTTACTCTTCCCGTAGAAAGAATCCCAGCTCAGATCCCAGCTCTTCAGAACTAATTGTGGGGAGATAAAGACGAGCAGGTGGAAGTGCCAACATCGCTAATTAACGCCGGCTTTATTGGAACTCAGTCCTACCTTGAGAAGCATCAGCCCAGGACACGTGAACCGAACGCTGACGAGTGGGTGCAGAGGGTTTAGTTTGAAACACATGAATGAAGGAGTAGTTCTGAAAAATTTATTTTTAGTACTTTTGAACTAAATGCCCTGGCCAACTTCTCCACCAAGGATGTAGCAGTGTGCAAACAAAGTGATTCTGTGGCAATCTCTGCCCGGCCCCAGGGGCCTGGGACCACCCGAGAGTCTCCCAAACCAAAGATTTGCCCTGGCACTGCTTGGAAAAACATCTGCTCCCTTCAAAGCCCCCCTCATCCCTTTCCCCCAGCCCCCATTATCTTTATGAGAAGCAGTTTTTCTGTTCAATACAGGCTTTAATGAACTGATACCTTACCAAGTTCCAAAGGTCAAAATGGAGACATTTGCTGTCTATTAGTCAAGTATAGCAAGGGAGCTGCTTTTACTGAAATCCCTGAAAATATTGACAACAGTAATGCAAATGCAGAGTGCTCTTGTGTAGATTGTCAGGGACTTTTTTTTCTCTGAAGTACATAATTCTAGTTGGAATGTTCCTTTCATTTTTTTTTAATGCTTGTAGGTGGCTTTGGGGTGTGCTATTGTGCCGATCCTACCCAGCAAACAGGTGAGGTGGGTTTCCATTACAAGAAAATAACACTGTTTGAGAACTAGCTTTGAATAATAATTTTTTCCCTTTGTACATGACCTGCTGAATTTCGGTACAGTGTTTTTGTAGCTAACTTATTTTGTCATGCACATAATGTATATTTGTTATGCACTACTTTTGTATATCTTGTTTTTCCAACAGTGAGCATTTTTAGGCACACTTTTCACTGACGGGATATCTCTTTATGCAATACCTCAATTTTTCATATTGCAAAGAGTAGCTTTTTGTACTTTTATTACTGAGAGATCTTCATATACTTCATTTTTTAATATAAATAATTTTAATAAATTTTATTTTCTTATATTCTGCTTTTTATACATTTCAGTGCTCTGCATACATTTTGAATTATGGATGTTGTGCACTGGCAATGCTATTTTAGAATCTGCAGAGAAAAGAAAGCATGTTGCTTAAACATCTTAGCCCAGCACCAGGTATTTGGTGTACATATAATTTAAGAAATAGTATATGTAAAGTTGAGAATTAAAGAAGAAAAAGCATGAAAGTGACAAATGACACTTGTCTTTAGACCCATGAAATTTAAATGCATAAATATAGTGTAGAAATTTAAAAGTCAAGAACCATCAAAATTGTCTACCGCTTCTTACTGAGTTTTTAAAAATTATACACAAATGCAGAAGTTTTTGGTGAATGTTTAGCCATTTTTATTATTAATAAAGAATCGATGTTAGGTGTTTGATGCAGAACCGTGTCTGCTCTTTTAAATTATATTTAAAGAATAAAAGAGAGCCTGCTAGGTGGCAGGCATGTAATGTTAGTATGCATGACTAATGTAAGAAATCGTTATTCTACTAATATTCACTTGTGATTGTGTGACAAGCGTGTTTACAGATCCTTTGGTTACACTTCGATTTACAGGGCATAAACAATTCTCTCCATTACTCTGAGCTTCAACAGTGCTGGCCGAGCCTGCTGAGGGCACGGGGCTCGCCGGGGTTACCGTGTAGCCCCGGGCTCATTAACGTGCAATTAGCTACCGGTGGGGGGGGGGTGGGGGGGTGTCATTAATGAGCAGCGGCGTTCCCGGGAGAGTGACAGAGTAATTCCATGGTTATTTTTGCAATGTAAAATAAAGTGTTTCTGATTATTTTATATGTAAAGGAACCCCACTGCCCCGTGCTTTTTTGGTATAGTCTCTACTTCTCCATACACAGACCTCTGCAGAATGCAAATTTCAACCTTGCAGTGACTGAATTTAGCGTTTTATAAGGATGCTGTTGGAAAGACTTGATAATTCACCCCTTGTGTTTTTGAAGAGTTCAAACCTTCTGTTCAAAGGTGATTTAAAACTTGAATGTGATGAATTGTGGCAAGTTAACTTCAAGTTATGTGCAATACCTATTTCAGACTTCTGGAAGATCTTTGCAGTGTAATTCTTTGTTTTTAATTGCAGACATTTAAAAATGTCATTTTCTACTGTTCTAGTAAATCCTCTTTCTTGCTGGTGTTTCTAAAGAAAAGAATCAGAAATCAATCTTTCTACTAATGTAAATTTGAGATTATTTTTAAAAAAAATGGAATAAAACGTTTTGGTCATTTGCTTTATTTTATTATCTTATTTTAAAGCTACTGTGATAGCATTGTAAGAATTGGGACAATATTGTATTCAACTGTTTTATTTTTTATATTTTTAAATTTTAAAGTATAATTAGTTTTTATAATTTTCATCAGATTTTTTTGTTATATTTTTTGGAAGTGAAACTTTTAGCAAGTGGGTGTCTAGTTTTTACTAATCCCTAATATGTTTTTCCCCCAATGTATTGCTCATATTATCAGAAGGAAAAGTTATTTAAGTATGTCAGTTAATTGTACTACTTGGCTGAATTTCCATATAGTTTTTACTGTGTATGGGGAGGTTGTAGTATTTATTATAGCATTTTAAATAAGGGTAATTCATTTTTTATTAAAGTCATTTTCACGTTTAAGTTCATATTTTTGTATGTTCTACTCTAAGTTATATAACACAAGTTACTTTTTTTAAAGAGTTCATTTGTTGAAGTGCTAGTGAAAATTAATGTTATTAAATAGTTTGCAAATGACTATTTATACCAGTATGCATATAATTTTTAAATATTTGTAATGTGAGATGTTGAATGAATAAAACTTTTAACTCAATGTTTCTCCTTAACCTTTTTATTTTGAGCTTCTTGCAGGAACTCCTTCCTCTCTGGCCGAAGCTTGTGGGGCTTGGGGAGGGGATTTTGTTGGGCTGTGTGGGGTGGAAGGGGCTTTAGGGGAAGCTCTGCTGCCCTGTTCTGGTCACAAACACAGAAAAGCTTCCTTGGAGAGGTGAAGATGCAGCAGGTGAGGAGAGAAACATTGAGGCACAGGTAAGCCCACAACGGTTTGGGCTGGAAGGGACCTTAAAAATCATCCAGTGCCACCCCCAGCCATGGCAGGGATAGTTTCCACTGTCCCAGGTGCTCCAAACCCATCCAGCCTGGCCTTGGGCACTGCCAGGGACCCAGGGGCAGCCACAGCTGCTCTGGGCACCTGTGCCAGGGCCTGCCACCCTCCCAGGGAGGAATTCCTTCCCAGTGTACCCCCTCTCAGCCTGCCCTCTGCCAGGGTGGAGCCATTCCCCGTGTCCTGTCCCTCCATCCCCTGTGCAGGGTCTCTCTCCATCTCCCCTCAGCTGCTGGAAGGCCGCAGTTGGGTCACCCAAATCCTTCTCTTTTCCAGGCTGAGCAATCCCAGCTCCTCCAGGCTGGCAGAGAGCACGGAGCAGCGAGGCCCAGAGAGCCAGAGCGGGGCCCGGCAGAGCCCAGCGGGGCAGGGACAGGCAGGGAATCCTCTTTAATTGCCTCACGCTTGTGATCTGACAGTCACAGAGGGAAGGGATCTGACATTTTAGAGAACTTGCTCGTTTCAGCCTTTAATTTAAAATACCTAAACTTGCAATATCTGGAAAGCCATGTGAAGCGTTGCTGCCTTACAGATCTGCTCTTCAAGGGCTGTTCAACAGGTCCTTAAGGAATCCCAGAGTTGTGCCGCTATTCTGAGAGCCATCACTGAAGGAATTGTGGTGCAAATGCTCCGTGCGTGGTGAGTCTGGCTCCTTTGTGGGGGTGCTCCGGAGCTCTGATGGGATCAGTTCTGCCAGTGCTGATCACTTCACTTGCTTCTGCCCTCACCTGCTGCACGAGGAGCAGCTCCTGCCTTTGGAAATTGGTTTTTAACAGCAATGCAAAGCCTCGCAGATATTCCCAATTCCCTTGCCATGAGTGTTTGAACAGAAGGGTGGGATGTTTGGGATCAGGAGTGGCTGGAGGTGCATTGCCTGCCCAGTGAGTCAGGAATTCCTCAGTGCTCGGTGCCAGCCAGGCAGCAGCACCAGACACCCTCGACCAGTTCCAGCGTGTGGCTTGGCTGGGAAACTTTATCCCTCTGCTCCCTGCACTGGGCTGGTTAGGAAACAGTTCCTGACGTTGTTTTCAAATGCAAATGGTCGTTTAGACAACATATGCTTACTTAGGTGTTCGTGTTTTTTCACAAGTGTGACAGACTTGAAATGTGGTCCTGGAGCATGGAAGGTTTAAGGCTTTGGATGTGCTGGTGGAATCAGCAATGTCCTTCACACACAGGGCACTCCCTGCCTGACTCCAAAGTCCTGCAAACTTAGAGAGTTTCTCAGGATCCAACATCTGATTTACAGTTAGGGGATTACAGTGTCTGTTCATTCTAGAATTCTCCTATTCTGAAGATTGCAGAGTCTAAAACATTGAAATCAATAAGGGGAAAGGTCTGAATCGTTCAAACCTCCAAATAATCACTGCTGGGAGTGATGGGCTGATTCTGAATTGCTGGTAAATTTCTTGGGCAGGTGACACAACCAATCCATTTTGGGTTTCACTTGCCCTGAAGCTGTAGGTAAATGCTACAGGCAGACTCCAGAAGATGGAGGTCAGCCCTGCTGGGTGGAATTCTAGAATTCCCAGCGTGTGTGAAGCCCAGCTTTTTCCTTCCAGCAGGAGCTGCCCCCATCCCAGTCCCCGGGAGCTCTCTGAACGAGCTGCCACATTCCAGGCCGGTGCAGGAGGTGCATGGAACTGATCTCCCCCTGATTTAAAGGCTGAGCTGATCTCCAGGACGGGCTCTGAGCTGTCAGGTTGTTGTGGGACACTTTCTGCTCAGCCCTGACTCTCCCAAAACGCTCAGGGCAGCTCCAGGGAATCTGGGGCGAGTCACAGCCCCGGAAAGGGGAGCTGAGGAGAAACGCTGCCATCCCTCCGTGTGAAACAGGCTGATTGAGTTTGTCAGAGTGAAAAACAGCCTGTGGATAAGAATATCCTCACAGCTGTCTGTGCACTCAGAGGAACTGAAGGGGGTGAATCAGTGCTCTGAATACATCACTGAAAGTCTTCCTGCATCCCCATGCTCTGATTGATGCCATCAGATATCACCTGCTTTCATGGCACAGGAACTATAATTTCCTGACTTCTTGTAGGGCTTGTCAGAGAGACAATTTGATACTAAATGCTGATTTATTTGAAAGCATCTCTCCCTAAGGGAGGCTGGCTCAGTCACTTTGCTCATGAAGCGTGGGAGACTGTGTTCTGTTAAGGTTCCTCCACGAAATTTGCTGGTCCAAAGTTCTCAGTCCTGATATACATAAAATATAGAGACGTATTAAGTCAGTGTTTGATTGCATTTTTCCTCCTGAAATTTAATTTTGGTGAGTCATGAAAGCTGAGATATAATCCTCTGAGCACAGCACAGGTCAAGGATGACAGTGAGGACACATTTTTGGGTTTGTATTATTAATGTTTTAAATTGATGTAGTTTTATTGCTCTCAGCTGTGAGGTATTTTTTAATCCCAAAACTATGAGTTGCTTTGCTTTTCATGGGAGTGAAGAACATTGGTTTTAAATGATGGGGTAGATGCACTGGACACACACTGTGTGCCTCAGTAACTCAGACCAGATCTGAAATCCGTGGAAGGAGAGCAATGCATTAAAAAAAATAAAAAAATCTCTGCCAGCCTTCTCCAGCCCAAGGCTTGAAAAAAATGTTTGCT
Organism: Cettia cetti; assembly: GCA_013401135.1. Taxonomy (NCBI): domain Eukaryota; kingdom Metazoa; phylum Chordata; class Aves; order Passeriformes; family Sylviidae; genus Cettia; species Cettia cetti. The sequence goes on along the minus strand of VZUI01063809.1, from coordinate 3,444 downwards.
GAGTGTAAATCAGCATCTGACATCGCTGCTGACTCACAGGCCAGGATCAGTTTGCTCAGGGATTGTTCAGGCCTTGCTGTGCATTAAGTTGTCAGTTTGGCCAAGTGTCACTTTGCAAGGCAGTGCTTGTGGCTGTGGCCGATGCCCAGTGCTGGGCTGGGTTGGGAGCACGTTTGTGCCAAGCGTTTCTGTGTTTAAATGGGATTCCTTCCGTTTCTGAGGCATTCTCCTGGAAGCAGCAGCAGTAGCCCCCAGCTCTGCTGCAGTGAGCCAGCTGTGCACGGACAGATGTTGCTCTGTACACACTGGCAAAATCAGCCCAGCTCTTCAATCAGTGGAAAGGGAATTTGCTCAAGCGTTGCTTTTGTGGAGGAATGTGAGGGCAGAACAAAGCAGAGACTGCTTCCATTTTCTCTGCAGAGGGAGCAATCCATGGAGACAGAGCCGTGCTCTGCTCCTCTCCTGGCAGCATCCTGATGTCCCTGGGGGAGGGAGGAGGGAATGCTCACTGCTGTTACAGGATGGCCTTGCTGCTGAGAATCCCAGAACCTTTTGGGTTGGAAAAGACCTGAGTCCATCGAGCCCAAGCTGTGCCCCATCCCTGAGTGCCACCTCCAGCCCTTCCTGGGACTGCTCCAGGGATGGGCACTCCTGCAGCCAGGTGTGTTGGTGGCCACACTTTGGCCTGGGATCCTGTTGGATCTCAGAGGAGAAGTAAGAAATCATGAGCTTTCTGTGCCTGGTCTTGGGTTACCTACATGAGTTCTGAATCTGGGGATGATTTAGGGATTTGTGCATTTTGCATTCTGCATGAGCCAGGATTCTCTCAGTAGTACCTGGAGGGTTATGGCAGGTAAGGCTGAACATCCTCAGCTGTGTGTTCTCTCAGGATCTAACTGCACATTCCCCTGAACAGGAGACTTTGATTCTTTAATATCATAGTCTCTGCAGCCTAAAACCGGTAAAATTTCTCTATCTCTGATTTGGAAACAAATACCAGTAACTTGCACATTTAGTTCTTTTTTCATTTGGAAAATGCAATCAGAGCAAGTGAAGTCCTCACCTGCCTTCTGCTTCATCCACTTGACTGCCAGCCTTTCCTGGAAATCAGGCTGTGTCATTCTGCTGTAATCTCAGGGCTCATTTTGTCTCCTTGAGTTTTCCCCACAGTTTTATTTCCAACTGGCAATCTGTTGAAATGCTGTAACACAAAGTTCTGCTAAGCCAGGGGGTTTGATCTCCTTGACATGGGTTTTGTTGGAAAACCTATGGATCTTCTGGAGGATTTGGAAATCTCTCCAGGGGAGGGCTCAGGCTTTTATGTAACACAGTTTATAGTCTGCTAAATATTTTTATGCACAGCATGAAGAGATGGGAGAACAGGCTTCTCCTTATGAGTGGTGTGGAGGAGGGGATTCCCATGTGTGTGGTTTGTAAAGCAGTGGGAGCTGTGCAGGTTCACTGCTGTGAAATGCAGGTGCTGCTCCATTTTCCCTCTCTGCTGCCCCATTACTGCTCACACAATTAACTGAGAGCCAGGCTAAATGATGAAATTTTGCAAGTAAGAAGAAGCTGAAGGCAAATTCATTGCTTTGACTTAGCAGAAGTCGTGACTTTTGTTTTTATAATGATTCCTGGTTACATTAATAAATGGTCCCCGGTGTCTTTTGTGCAGTAACCACATACTAATGAAATCCCTCATTCCAGTGACTTATTAAATATTCTGTGAAAATGAAGGTGATAGAATAATTGTTTGTGCTACTGCTGAGGGTATAATTAACAAGGTTTAAGTGTGGCTGTTGTCAGAATGAGCACGTTTTCCCTATCCACAGTGTCAGAGTCTTACTTCAGATGCATTCACCCTTTGCAGTTGATCAAGATAATGCTACAGTTAATGAGCAATGGCCTTGTACGGATTATGTTGAATTTTAGGGTAAGTTTAGGTGAGATGTATGGAAGAAATTTCTTCCTCTGAGGGTGGGGAGGCCCTGGCACAGGGTGTCCAGAGAAGCTGTGGCTGCCCCTGGATCCCTGCAGGTGCCCAAGGCCAGGCTGGACAGGGCTGGGAGCAGCCTGGGACTGCGGAAGTGTCCCTGACCAGGGCAGGGGGTGATATGGGATTATCTTTAAAGGTCCCACCCAACCCATTCTGTGATTCCATGAATTCTGTGGTATCATGTGAGTACTTTCCACTGCAGAGAATGCTCAGAGAAACCCAAACCTCCACCAGCAGCAGAAGGGTGGGATTTTACAGGGAATCACTGACCATGTGTGCAACAATGACCCAATGGCTCCTTCCTTCCTTCTCCTTGGCACCAGCTGTAGGCACCAAAAACTGCCTCATTTTAAAAGGACTGTCAGGGCTCATGGATGATGGCACATCCTTGGCCAAAGCAAAACTGAAACAATGGAATTCAGGAACCAACACAAGTCATGAGATGGAGGAGCTTCCATTGGAGCACAAAGCAAAAGAACGATGAGGTGCAGGCTGAAAGCTGGAATCTGGGCTATTTTTAACCAGACAATTGCAGCTGTGCTGAAAAGCTGAGATGTTTGCTCAGAGTGATTAATACAGAGATAGTGGCCAGCTGTAGTCAGTTCACACATGTGGAAAGGTGGGTGAAGAGCAGCGTGCAGCTAAAATAGCTCAACTTGACAGTTCTGCAGAGAGATTTTAGGTGGCATTGATTTTTCTGAGTAGCAGCAGATCCTAAAAAGGATCTGAGCTGAATTTGCACTTGAGATCAAAGTGCTGGCAATGTGCTGTTGGGAAAAGTGGACAAAATGTGCCCCACGAGGTCTGTGTGTTTGCATTAGCAGGGTGGAAGCATTTCTGTGAGTACACGTGCTGAGAAACCACTGCCTTGGCAGCCGTGGTGCCCTGAGGAGGCCGGAGGAAGGAAGCAGCTGCCAGCTGGCACAGGCAGCTCCTGCCCTGGCAGATACAGCAGCGAGTGTTCCTGCACAATGCAGAGACAGTCATGGAATGAACACGGGGCTCTTTAGGGCTGTGTGAGGATTCACTGGGGGGTTGTGGTGTGGGTGGCATTGCAGCTAAAGAAGGGATTTCTTTACCAGGGCTTTGGGATGGATGGACCTGGGGAAGTTTGTAGGCCAGGACCAGTTTTTAGTGCTTTTGGGTTTAATATCCCAAACTCAACTCACTGGTGCGGTTGGTTAGTGCAGGTTTTGACAGAGGAGGAGGGAGTTTGGGTTAGTGGAGGAGTGGAATTGAGAATTGTAGAATCACAGAATATCCTGAGTGGAAGAGACCCACAAGGGTCATTGATCCAGCTCCTGGCCCTACACAGCCCCACAATCCCACCCTGAGCATCCCTGGGTGCTGTCCAAGCTCTCCTGGAGCTCTGGCAGCCTCGGGGCCGTGTCCATTCCCTGGGGAGCCTGGGCAGTGCCAGCAGCCTCTGGGGGAAGAACCTTGCCCTG
>VZUI01063792.1:0-24525 GCA_013401135.1 Cettia cetti | reverse complement strand
TTTTTTTAAACCTTTTTTTTTTTTTTTTTTTTTTTTTTTTGTTTCATAGTGTACTTCAAGAACAAACCCAATATTCCCACAAGTATTTTCACTAAGGCTATTTTCAGGTATGGTAGCCCCTTCTGAAATTCAGTTAAGGCTGTGTATCTTGCCTTCACATCCTCCTCTGTATATTGTATGGTAAGTCTGTATTCCTTTGTTCAGCTACCGTGATTTCCAAATCCCAGCTGAGGCCCTGAGCTGCTCTGCAGGCTCTTCTCCTCAGCCCTGCCATGGCTTTCACTGTTCCACCCCAGGGCTGCTCTAATGCCATGCAGCTCTAATACCTGGATCGAACTGCTGTGAAAGCAGCCAGGCTGTGAGAAAGAGCTGCATGAGAAAGATCTGGAGAAAGCCTTGTTGTGAGGATTTTGTCCAGTGGCTTCCAAGCTGCATTTTAGGTCAGGCTTCTGCCCTTGGTCCTTGCTGAGGTTACATTTTAGGTGTGTCTGTGCCTGCCTCTTACTGTGCCAAGCCTCACGTGGCCTTGCTGACCTGACTTCCTTGCTTGACCCCAGACCAGCCTTGGCTCTGTGGACTTGTCTGGAATGCGAGGATTTTGGCTGACTCGGGTTACTATCACTGGACTGGCTCTGTTCCTGTATGGGTGCTGTGTTCCTGCCCCTGCCTTGCTGTAGAACAGGAGAAGAATGAGGCCCCTGAGGCCTCAGCAGAACATGGTGACTTTCAGTTTCCTGTTACTCGATATCACCTTTTAGTTTGGTTTAGTCCATTCAATGTGACTATGTAGTTTTGTTGGCTTTTTTTTATCACCAGAACTTGCTATTTCACCAAAAAAAAACTAAGACCATGCTTGTCTAACAAGACTTAACTTCCCTGAAAATGTGCCAAGATGAATGTTCTGCTGCTGTCATTTAATTATGTACTGATTGTCTCCAATGTTAAGCTTCCAAGACTGGGATGATGCCTCTTTTCATCTTATTAAGTTGAATGTCTATTAGTCATCATGTTGACCATTTTAAAACATTAGCATTACTTTAGCTTCTTTTATAGCCCTCTAAGACTCTTCCAGCTTTTAAAAGAAATCAGTGTATGTGGATCAGAGTGTTCCCTGGCAAGATGCTTTCATACCAGAGTAGAAGTTGGCCAGCACCATTTATTTGCTGCTGGGTAATATTTCTCTACTGGCTGATGGAACAAGAAGAGGCTCCACAGTCACTTCAGGATCTATGAGCACTCCCACACACAGAAGTGCTGGCACAAGCATGAAGTAAATGCAGTCATCAGAAGGACTTTAAAAGGAGTTAAAATATTTGCAGAAAGATCAAAAGATCAGATTTTGCATTATTCTCCTCTGTAATGCAGACAGAAGAGTAGCCCTGGCCCTAAGTCCTCCCAGTATTTAATATATTAAATACTGCCTGCCCTGAACTTGTTAAATTTATGCCTTTCTTTACTATCCCAGTGCAAGCCTCATCTAGAATTACCACTGAGTCCATAGTCCCCAGACCCCTTCATGAAGAAGCTGGAAGCATCAGCCCAGCTCTGGTCCAGGTGGGAGCTCCCAGCTGCGAGAAGCTGCCTTCCCACTGCTCCGGCAGGCACAAAGCACCCTCAGTGCTCCTGATGGCTCCTGACCCTGTTCTGAAAAGCACTTCAGTTCTCAGTGACAGGGCAGGAAATGCTGCAGTTTTGGGTCATGCAGAGACATTCTCACTCATATTCTAGTGCAAAAACTGGACAATGAATCCAACTGTTTTGTTTTGGTTTTTTTTTTTTTTTTTTCAAAAGAAAGCACAATAAAACTAGCCCAGAATGAGCAATTATTGGTGAAATAATTTACTTTAGAAGTTAAAAGATGTGGAGAAGTGGCCAAAATAATCCAGATGACTCTAAAAGAGAATAAGCATGAGAAATAATTGAACTCACCAATAAGCCAATATGGGAAAAATATTTTATGTTCTTTTCCCTTTACTTTGTTTTACTTGGAAAACTTTCTGAGTTGATTATATTGAGAGATTTCATAATATGTTAGATAAAAATGTATTCATGAAGCACTTGCTGTTATTAAAGTACACTGTTAAAAACTCAAGGTATCCTTTTCCAATCCATAACCAAAATTTTACATCTCTGTAGCTTCATCTCTTGAGCTTCACTCATCATTTTTCCTAAGTGGAACTTTACTATTAATTTATTAGACTGTGCCAACGAGAAAAGCAAAGGCAAGGGGAAAGAAAATAATGTTCCTAATAACTCATTTCTTAGAACAAGATCCTCCCAGCCTGCTGTAGTAAAGACACTCATATGGTAGAGGTTTGTGCTTCTTCTAGGATACAGCACTTGCTGTGTCTGGGTTCGATCAGAGTCCCCTTGCAGTCAATGGGAGTTTTGTGCTAAAATGTGTCTTGTATGCTGTCACATGGGCAAATGTCCACCTCAGGCTACAGCAGAAGCAAAATCACCACATTTGTTTTCACTTCTGACCTGCTGAAAGTAGGATTATATTACTTGTATATTTCATTCTGATTCTCTCTTTTTTTTTTTTTTTAAACTCTGATTTAAACAAAGATACCACTGTGGTATAATCTGATACCAAGTACTGTGCGAGAGGCTGGACAAGTCAATTACAACTGAAATTGCAGACTTCCTTTACTGTTGCCTTTCTTTTAACTCAATGTTTTTCTTCATAGGCAATCAACATGTAATTTCCTTTCTTCAGCTCATACTTTTGTGTCTCACGAACACCAGCAGTGGCACTGTTCACTCTGAATTCCCAGATTTTTCTCACATTGGACCACTTCCTTCATATTATTTAACTCCATCTTTCCCCTGCACAGATATATTACAGGGGAAAAGTGAACATAGCTTCTAACAAGTTGTCAAATGAGTGCAGCAACACTGAGCCATGCTGAGACACTAAACACTGACTGAGTCAATTTTCCACTATACAAAATGCAATTATTAGTATTTTGCTGAGGTAACTCAAGGGGCAGAAACACTCTTCCAGTGACTGGTTAAAACTGATTTTTGCTTGTGACCAGCATGAATGCTGACCTTTGGCTTCTTGACTGATCTTTACATCTCCTAGAAAGTTCATGAAAAGGTCACAGAGCGGCACCGACTTCCTCTGTGTGTGCGTGTGCCTGTGTGCCTGCATGTGCGTGTGTGTGCGTGGGGACACCCTCCTGACACTGGCCCCATGCAAGAGCTGGCCTTGCCCACTGACAGCTGTGGTTTCATGTTTGTGGAAATCTGGACCCACTTATACCAACAGAAAACCAGGCTAAAGGGCACATAATTTTTTATTTACCAAGAACCTTTGTTTGCTATGCACTAGGAATTGCTCCCTATTTAGCTTTAAAGTTTTGTTTCAGTTCAGATACATCCTTAGCTTAAAGAAACAGTGCTACAAACAGTGCTACTTTTTTTTTTTTGTAAAAACAAAAGGACTAAAACGTGACTAGATGTTGTGTTGGGGCAACTAGAAACAACTACAAAAGAAACGGCTAACATGGCTTCTTCTGAAATACACACATATTGAAGAGAATGAGTTCTTTCCTTAGATTGCTTCGTCATAGGTGCATCAGAAAAATAGAAAATATTTCTTGCATATCCTTTAGCTGATTCCTTTCACTGAAAAGTTCAGTGCTGCTTGTCACTGCAAAAGAGAGCTATGAATCTCATGAAAGCTGCTTTGCTGACACCATCAGCTGTACAACATCCGCTTCCAAACCAGACCTCTGAAAGCAGCACTGTTAGAGGGTTTTAAATCTCTGTTCAGAAACTGTATCTATTTCCAAACAGCAAGAATAGCTCTGAAATTGTGAAAAATGCACTCAAGTCATATTTAGAATGATTGTATGTGGGGGATATAACAATACTTTTCAAGACTGTAAGCACTGCGTGTATTCATATCTCGTGCTATTTATCTTGCAGATATACAGCGCTGGAAGTTGCTGGCTGCAAGCTGGCAAGCTTGTAGCAGTGAGAAGGAAAGATCTCTCCGTTTGTCACTGGCCGTATATCACTGCAGCTGTGCCCTTTGATTACACAGAGGGCTCCTCCAGCCATTAATAATAGGAAACACTTTTTGTCTGGTGAATGCATCTCAACGCCACCCTCTAACACCTAGGCTTTGCAGCGAGGTAGAAGATGCAAATTAAGGATGGAGCTTGTTCATTTTACATTTACACTAGATGTGTAAACAAGGATAACCTTTGTTTTCCTCAGAAAAGAAAATATGCCATTCTTTTTCCTACCACCACAGTGAGTGATTTTTTACAGAAACAAAATGCACTGCCAATTACAACTTGCTGAGGAAGTGACACTAATGAATCACAATAATGCTGCCACAGCATCACGGAAAATCCTGTGACGCCAGCCTTCCAGATTAATTGCATCACATATAATAGCCAAGCCACATCTGCTCACCAGGTGTATCAGTGTAAAAGATTTTCCCAAAAAAGCAGAGCTTAGAGGAAATCAATATATAGGGAATGAAGTCCTAGGTATGAATACTGCATTGCCAAAATTGGATAGCTATCTGAAATTGTCACAAATAATTGATGCTAAGATTGGAAAATGCGAAACTGGTGTAAATCGTTTAGCACCAGAGAGCACTACAAGAGGCATTTCATGCTTGACCTGCAAAATGAATCAAAATTAATGCTAAGCTCATGTGGCATGCTGTTGCTCTTACCTATTGCAGCACAGTGTATCCGAGCTGCTCCAGTGAGGTGTTTGCAGCGAGTGGAGCCTGGAATCTCTCTGGGTCTGACCTACATTGATCATCTTCCACAGCATCTTTGATACAATAGAAGAAAGCTATAGACTATTTGTCTTAACACTGCTTTTAGTCATGTGTCAAAACCTTGCTTTAACCCATCCCAATTTTTATTTAAGATTAGGCCTTTTGAGTAGCGAAAAAACCCAACAAGAAACTATGTGCCCCCTCAAAACAAACCCTGCTCTTACTAGCCCTTATTTCACCTCCTCTGCTCTTCCATTGCAAGAGGTAGCCACCCCATCACTCAGACCATGAATGGATTTGCACTGGAGGAACGGGTTCCACAAAATGCAGCTGTTTTGGAGGTATTCCAGATGTCACATGGGAAGGTATTCTCATCTCTGCTTTTATCCCAGAACAGTTCCCTCTGTTTATATTTTGGTAGAACTCACAGTTGCTTCATAGATGGTCCTGTGACTATGATATGTTCCTTTCTAATCTGTGCTGACAACTTATTTAGGTCATGGAGTCAGAGTTTAATTTCCTTGGGTTAGATTTATTCCCTCAACTGCAAAAAAATAAGAAAGAGCATGCTTGTTGCTGAGTCAAACTCTGAGCTGAAAGTCTCTAAGGTGGAGCCTTTGGCCAACGTGCTGTGCTTCTTTTTTCAGCCTCAGTCACTGGCTTCATGATATGAGAATTTGGAAGCTGAGGCCGTTGCAGGATGCTCCCCAGCCTCAGCTGCAAGCCTGCATGAGCACCGCAGCCCACCTTGCTCCATGGGTGTCTCTCTTTACTGAGTCCTTTCTCAGGTGGACAGGCAGTACATCATTCTGGGGATCACAAAAAAGCTTTGGCAAGAGAACCCACCCTGAGTTATGTGACTGACATAAGACCTAAAAAATAAAAAAAGGATTTTATTTTTATATAGTGCTGTTCTTCCACAGACACATAACAGCTGAAAACTACCATCTATCCATATGAATGCCCAAATAAGAATTAATTATATATGATTGGCTAAATTTCACCAAGAGAAAAAACGTATCAGTCAGTTTAATATATTTTTCTAGAAATAAAAAAAAAAAATAGCAAGCTTTTTTTTTTTTTTTTGCTATTTTTATAAACTACTTGTCCCAAATACAGTTGTTATGTTGGTCACTGAATTTAAATGATGAATTTCCTTCTTTTAAGGCTAAGAGGAAAACATCACTAAGTTTCTTATCAGGAGATCATGATAGACTTTTCAAAAATGCACAGCATCTTGAAAGTTTGGTTTCATATCACCATTTATATTCCTGAGAAATAGACATGTCTCACATTCTGTAGCAGTGTTTTGTGACATTTGGATTTACAATGCTCAAGTTTAAGTCTCTAGCCCTTTGCAGTCTGTCAAAAACAGCTTCTCTGTCCATTTATTTTTGTCTTCTGTGCTCTGTCTGAATATCTTTTGTAAATTTATACTTGACAACCCTCGTATTTCAGCAGCTGGCTTTGTTTCACAATCTACCTTGCTTGTTCTGCTTGCATTAGCTGAAACAACAAATTTAATCCATGATGTCAATAGTAAATTATAGTGGAGATATAATATATACCTGACATCACTAAGGTCAAGGCCATGGTGAAAATGTTGCAAATAGATCCAAAGGGTCTCCTCATTGTGGTAGGTGCTTGCTGCACATTTAATATTACGAGAAACAGATTAGTGCCGCACACCGCATTATGTTAGCCTTTTAGTTACAGCCTGCATAAAACTCCAGCTAATGTAAGAGTGCTCCCTCAGCATGAAAAGAGATTCCAGAGAAGTTTGCTATGTCATTATATTTCATATTTTCTAAATGATAAATAATTAAAACAAGAATTACTTTACTGAAAAGATTCATTTAGAGCGCACATTTTCCATTACTCTAACTGTTTGAAGGGGTTGGGGGAAACATTTATTGCATACCTTACCTAAACTACCTTGCCATTAAAGTATCTAAATTACCTCAGTGAATTCCGAGCACAGAAGTGGTTGATGAATTGCTTTTTGCATAAATGCACTTTCCCTTTGCTAGAACCTAATTTTGTGTATAAACATACACATATGCACACACACAGAGAGAATAAAGCAACTACTGAACTCTCTCAAGGAGAAAATTGAAGCCTGGAATTTTCTCTGTGCAATGAAGTTTTTCTAAATGTTGTTTGTATTGTAAGCATCCTTGGACTCTCTGAGGACGAGCCAAAAATGGGCTCTTCTACAATGGCAAAAGAATAGTTAATGAATCATTTTCTCCTGTGTGAAAGTGTTCATTGCTGTTAATTTGTCCATTTTTTTACAGCCACAGCTTTCTTAAAGTAAAAATCAACTTTCCGCTTTAAAGCCCATTTATTGCCCAAGGGGGAAAAAATTGTGCCATGTGAACCATAAACAAATTCAGTGTATGGCAGACTATGGAGATTTCCATTCCATCAAGCTCTAGTATTTGTTTTATCTGGCATAAAAAGCATCAATAACCCAAGGACTTTCAATCTGTAATTCATCCCTTTAACTTGGGGCTGAAGTATTTTCATTCCTAAACAAAAGGGAGGGCCAAATTTACAAAGCTGCAGCATATACCAGAGCACAGCCACGGCACTTGGCTTTCCCCTTGCCCTGGCTGGATGTATGGGATTTAACAGTTTCCTCCTCAGAAGAGTGAGTTACTTTTTGTTCCTGGTGTCCCTAATGTTGAATGGAGGAAGGCTTGTGTGGGTGGTAACTTTTGGCTTCCATTTCAGCTTAGTTTTAAGAATGTGAGTAACCCCATGAGCTGCAGAAACATGCTGGGGAAAATACTTGAATCAAGATCTTTACATACAAATCCCTATTTTTGAAAATAACCACCTCTGCAGGAGCTTTGATCATGTGCCTTTGTCTATGTCCTTTACTCCTTCCTTCAAATCTATGCCAAACTAGGGTGACCAACAGTAATTATAATTTATCTTGTCATTGCATTTCGTGTTCTACATGCAATGGTTAATGGGTTTGGGTCAGTTCTTGTGGGCCACGAGTCAACACCACCTTTGGCCCATTGTAGTATCTGTTGGTCAAAGCAGCAAAGAGATGGAATGACTGACCACATGATAATCCTTTCCTGAGGTTGTCTGGCAAGCTTAGGTGAGGCAGGATGACCCAATAGAATTACTGAATCTTATGCTTCTCATCTCTGGGCTGATCCTTTTGGAAGGGCAGTTTTCATTATTGATAATTTGGTGGTCAACTGCCATGAAGATAATTGCTTTAAGGATATAAGTACTAATGAAAACTCTAAATTCTGTGATAGTGTCTTGTATGCAAACAAAAAACAGAAAATGGAACCAGTGACTCAGTATAGGCTGCTTTAATGACTATTTAATCTCTCCCATAAAAGAAGTTTAAATAATGCTGTTACGTGCTGATGCCCTTAGCACTTGCTTTGGTGCATGATGTACAGCCAGTGCCTGTCCAAGAATCAACAAATGTGCATTATTCCATTAGCAGTTTTCTGTTTTCTACAAAGCTTTACAATTTATTAGTTATTTATGTTACTGTACTAGTGCCTTATTTCACACACTTATAATATCTTCTTTCCTCTGCCATGAAAAGGAATGAAAAGTTTAGGTATTGCAGACCAGTTCAGCTTACATAACATTTACAAAATGTTTATAAAAACAGTTTCATAGATAGTCCTTTCTATGTTTGGGACTGCTGTTATAACTTATGTGAAATGCTTACTGAGATCAAAACAAGACTGAGGCCTTTCTAATACTCTGCTCCTTCTTTCCTTCTTCTTTTCAGAAAGGGGGACAAACTCAAGCTGTATGAACAGAGATGCCACGTTTTTCCCAGTAAAATTTGGGAGAAGTATAGGACAAGGGAGAGCAACAAAAGGCTGAAGATAAGAAGGTTTCAGAAGGAGGAAGAATTGATAGGGCAGAGTGTAGTGGAGCTCCAGAAGGTTTCTCTAAAAATATATTTATTCAGCAAAAATGTAGCCAAGATCACTGGCTACCCAGGAACTTATTCCTGTGCCTGTGTTATGCAGCAGGGGCAACTTGGACACAAATCAGTTACTTCTGGCTGATTGTCAAGCCTTGATTTCCATGGCACATGGTCTTTACAGCACTTAGCAACTCTGAACATTGTCAGCATCACGGCTGCAGAACAGACTTTCTAAATTCCTGTTTTGAAGATGTCTCTGTTACTCTCAGCATCTCAGTTCTGCCTGTACAAGTGATTTAGCACAATGATGTCACTCTGGGCTAAGTGCAAGCAAAGGCACCAGGTTAGTGTGATGCTTTTAGTTTTGGGTGCTGACTGTATGAGGTCACTACTGGAGCATCTCTACCCAGCACTGTGATTTAAAAGCATGTGTGTGGGGTGGTAAGTGTTTCATCTTTCAGGATGCAAATTATTTGTTGATTCCTCATGTGTGACTTCAATTTGTATTTTTAGCAATGGTTATGTCCTCTAATCACATATTCTCAATGCTTATGGGTAAATTCTACTAATTCAACTCAATGACCTACACTACTACATCAACTCAGCAAAGGCTCAAGTTCATTAGCATCTGATGTCTTCTCAGTGGCCTGTGTGAAGTGAATTGCCTGTTGATGCAGTTCCTAGATATTTTTGTGCTGTATTTTCAGGCTTTTTAGTTGCACATTTGCCTGTGCTAGTGAACATGTCCCTGAACACAGTGGCAGTGAAAGAATATTTTATTAAAAGTGTTAATACACTGTTTCAGAAACAGATCTACTTTATCTCTATAGGAGTTTCAAAGCCTTTTGTTTAGCTGAAAACCACATCTGACTTCCCTCTTTGTGTCCCCACAATGTGACTCAACTTAAGCCACATCGGTTCCTAGATCCCTGTGTAAAACAGTGAAGGATGTCCAGAGTATGAGAATCCCTTATTGACTAAAGACTGCATCCATATTGATAACTCACTTTGCACAGCCCTCCTAACAGACATGAGAGGCAAAGGGGTTTTAGCTCTGCTAAGGTGACATCAATTCATCTGAGTGACAGAGACCTGGGCTTAGTTTCCAACACCCCAAACACTCCCAGTCACAGAAAGCACCTGTGAGCCACATTTATGTCTTCCAACAAATTTTCATTTACTAGCCTTTTAAGATATTTCATTCTTGACATTTCTGAAAGCATTTCTCAGTTATAGAGAAATCCTTTCCTTCCCAAGAACATTTCCAAGGCTCTTAGGGTTCAGTTCTGTTGCATGCAAGAATTTAAAGGTAAATTTCTCTAAATTAAAAAAAACCCAAACAACCACACCCCCCCCCCAACAACAACAGAAAACCAAATAGAACTTAAAAATTATCTCTAAGCTTCAGCCAACATCAGCTTGTCAGTTTGCCTTTTATATTTTCTGCATGGTCAGAAGGGAGAAATGTGATCCCAAACCCAACAGTTTTAAAGGATCCATCTTATTCTACCTAACAATGAAAAAAATTACCACTATCTTATATCACCCATAATGTTCATGAATATCAGAAACTTCTGAAGAGTCCTGATGGGATATTGGGAGTGGTCAGGATCTGGTTGATGGGATGACAGGATTTTGTTGGTCAGATAAAATCTGATACACAAAGGTAAACTAAAAATGCAGAGCAAAACACTCATCTTTACAGAAAACTAATGCCTACATTGCTGTAATAAAGCTGCTTCTGCCATTTTAGCTAAATAGGAACATGTATGTCCCTCCTGCCATAGCATCCCCATGGCACTGCACTTGCTGTGTTGCAGTGAGAGCAGGTGCAGGAGCAGAGGATGAATTTTTGACTAGGAAAGCAGTGTGTGTAAGGGTAATGCTTTTCACAAGAACTTGTATCAGGACCCAGAATGCCAATGGCTTTTCGTTTCAGATTTCTGGTTCCTAAACAAGGTGCTACAAATACACAACTGCCCCAATGACAGATGCTGCAGCCTCCTCCTAGACCTTCCACTCTCTCCAAATGGCAGCCTTCCCCAATTAAAATATAAACAAATCCTTCTATAAAAGGAGAGAGAAAAGGAGAAGGAGAAAAGGAGAGTTCGGTTTTCTGCAGAAAACCCAGCTGATTTGGAAATAGATATTGGGGAAATATGTTACAACCAGGAGTAAATGTTATTTCTCTTTGAACCTGTAAAACTCAAAAAACTAAATAGTCTTAAAATGTGTTCTCTGTCTCTGGTCTTCCAGCAGCAAGCTTACTCAGAGTTAAGAATGTTGACAGAAATAAATTACAGATCAGTTTATAGGGAAAAAAATGAGAGCAATTTTTGTCTTGTTTGCAGGATTGTATATCTTGCTAGGGCTTGAAGAACACTGCTTTGGAATTCTCATATAGCAAGTAACTTCTTTGGGGAAATTAAGGAGCAAATTAAAGCTCTCTTTATGGCTGCTGAATCACCCTGAAAGCATATATTAATTATTATGAACATGTTATTCTTACAGATGTATGTGCTACTATCATAAATTATTGTTTGCTCCACAGCAGCCCCTTAGGCCATATCTGAGACAGGAAACCTAGGGTATTTCTGGAGTGTGCACCCAGCAGTGAGCCTGCTCCAGACATCTCCTGCAGGTAAGACCCAGATGTGCTTGGATTTTCCAATCTGAGCTTCTCCCTCATCTCTCCACAGAAAGGACACTGATGGGTATGGCTCTGACAGCCCTGAGTATCCCAAAGCTGCCTCAGGGTTCCCAGGTGCCAGCTCCCAGCTTGTATCATCAGATACCCCAACCCTGAAAAACACATTTGTGACCTGGACCCCTTTCACTGGGAACCACAAAAACCAAGAGCAGTTTTCCAAGTTCCTGCATCAGTGCTTTACAGCCTTATGTACTAGATGCTTGACAGATGAAGACCAGAGATCTGCCCTCAAGAGTGTACATGAGTCCAACAGAAGGAATAAATAAATTGAACTTCAGAAAAAAATCTCTTATTTTTTAAAACTGGCTTAAACTTGGGAAGATAGCAAAGCCACATAAAGAAGTTCTGACAAAAAAACATAAACAAACAAAACTAAACAACCCAGTAAAAATACTATTTGAAATTGCAAAATGCACAACCAAATGGGTAGATTGTTTTCCATAACTGAGGACTTTCTGATTAGATAATTTGTTCATGCTTATTGGTCAAATGGAGACATTTTTGAGGGAAAGTTTCAACAGCTCCTTTGCCAGGAAAAGTTTCTTAGCTTTGTTCTGCAGTTGAAAATATGGATAAAAGAGAATAGGCAGCAGAAGAGTCACAGACTCAAAACAGGTGAGACCTGCCTGGGAAGAGGCCAATGCACTCAAACAGTTCACACCATGACCTGCAGAATCAGGGATCACATCTAGGGATCACAACTACTATCTGTTTATCCCTCTTTTTTTTTTTTTTTTTTTTTTTTTTTTTTTTTTTTTTTTTTTTTTTTTTTTTTGCTATGGTTTCTCTTTCTCCTTTCTACTAATATTTTACAAAGGGTTTATTTTTCCCCCATGAAGGTTCTTGCTCTCCTTCAGGTCATTCCCCTCACTTCCAAAAGTGAGGAACTGGGTGTGCTCAGTGCTGGGGTGCCACATCAGCTCCTGTATATTCAAACCTGTGTTTTGTGAGCTCTCTCTCCAGCGCAACTCACAAAGACAAGGCAACCCTCCAACCCTACTGAAAATTGCAGCATATCTTTGTAGCAGCTAGAAACAGGTATTTGCCCTCCCTTCCCTGCTGAAGTTTCACTTAGAGAACACCACAGAAATTCAAGACCCTACTTACAGCATGTACAAGATTTTATGAAAAAAAGCCAAACAACCCAAACCCTGTAAAGAGGCCTTACATTTCGTTCATCGTAGCATTTGTGTCTGCTCTGCTGGCAGAGAACTCTAATTGTCAGGGACACAATAGGCTGTGCTCTTATCTGTGATTAATAGACATGATCTTTCCAGAATGATAAATGCAGGTAAGTAAAGTCTCTGTGACTGTATCTATGCTACATCATAGATTATCAAAATTCCTACAATGTGGACATGATAATAAGTATCCATGGTGTCTAAAAGTGCTGGCTAAGAGTTTCTGATGTCTAGAATTCAATTTTTATGATTTTATGTGGCTTTGTGGGGGAATATCCTCCACACCATTGAAATTCAGTTCCTTAGCTGTTGTTCAGCTCTCTGTTCTGAGGATTTGCCCCACATTCCTCTTTGAGTTTCCTTTTAAACAGGAAGAGGGATTAGTGCCCTGCACAACAGACAGTGTGGACCCACAGAAGTGTGCACCATCCCCCGTGTGGCTCTTTTGAGGGCAAAAGGGCACAAATGGATCCTACTCACAGAAACCATTAACCCTCTCTTGCCCCTTTGCCATGGTGGCACCACAGCTACAGTCCCTCAAAAGAAGCAATGAAACACTCGTCCTTTATTTCTGATAGCAATGTTTCAGAAGGCTGAGGGCCTCTGACAGCTGCTGCAGAGATGAAATCCCATCATTGTTATATCTCATGCCATCCAGTCATGAGAGGAAGAATGATGGTTGCAAATGATAACCAGCATGATTAGGACCACACATGAAAGAGATTAAGAAACTGCAAATGCTGTGGTATGTGAGATGCACAGCAACACACTACTGTGCAGATGAAAACATCTGCAGTAGAGATGGGACATTCAGAAATGTGCTACAAATTTTTCAGACACTCTTGCAGCCCAAGACTCAGGCCACACACTGTGAGCAGATGGCTCCACTATGCTTTGTCATACACAGAAACACTGCTCTGTTGTCATGCAATGGTGTAGATTTTTGTTGGTAGCAGGTTAATGGCATTTGGCAGTAACCATTGTGGAGCTTTTTCCCCTTTTTTTGGTGTCATGGGTTATTTTCCAGAGAAACACAGAGTGGTGATGAGGTGTTCGCTGTGCTATTTCCCCCAGCCACCATGTGAGGATGGGAAAGGAGCAGCATAGCTCCTCTCTATTTGCATGGGAGCCAGTGACCAAGCAGGAGGATTTGGCTTGCATACAGCTGTCTGAGGCAAGCTTAGAGATAATGAGGTTCTTGGTACTCAGATTGTGAGAAGTAGTTTTTTCTGTGTATATATTATGTAGCAGGCAAAGAAGTAACCATAGTGGAGAAACTTGTATGAGGTTTGTATTTGCTTTTTTACCTCAAGTTTGTGATAGACCTCCAGTCAGAGAAGTAATGGTCAGAAAAGCTTTCCAGTAAAGGCTGGTCAGACTCTTAATTTCTTCCTTTTATAAATTTTCAGCTCTAAAACTACGGATAGTTTTTCATAAACCATGGTATCTTGGATGCAGAGATAGGATATATAAACAGTTTTTTAACATGAATGAAGTCTTCTATTTTTAAATAAAAAAAGATATTATGAGTGAGAAGAGAAATTATCAACAAATTGACAGTTTGGCAGGCAGAAGTACTGTCAGAGAATCAACAGGGAGAGGAATCAAAAATAAGAAAGAAATTTTTAAACAGCTGCAGGAAAATGCCCACTTGGAAGCCACGTGGGCATTTCTGGATGACATATGCGTGGAAGACCAACAAAATGAATTTTTTATCACCTTGAGGAAATTTTAATAGGACAAATGAAGAAGACATTTCAGGAGAAGCTTTAGACTAGTCACCTGATTAAACAAAGTTAAGCACATGTTTAAGGGACTTGCTGCCTTGCAATCTTAATTATTACAGACAATTTCCATGTGTGTGTTTACTTTAACATTGTCTCCTGCTGGAGAACAGCTGGCTGTAAATGGGCTGGCAAGGTGAACAGGAACAGGTCTGCAATGCCCAGCAACTCAGACAAGTCTCATCACCAGCACAAATCAGTTGCCAACCTGACAAGCATGAAATGTCTCGGAAGGATCCACATTTCATAGCTGTTGTGTCTTGTGAACTGTGTCACAGGCAAGCAGCAAGATATTCAGGGCACAGTATTGTTACATGTCAAATATTGAGGAAAGAATGTAGATCCTTAACAATTCATTTTTCTTCTGAAATACATACTTTAATTTGGTGTTTGCAAATAGACCCGTGCTCATCTACAGTGCAATGCTGGCAGAACTGTCTGGTTCTCCATTAGTAAACCCCAAAAGCTTATTATTTTTGAGTTAATTGCTAATTGTTCAACTCAAAGACTGATCCAAGTGATTTACAGGTTGACAGACCTACTGCTCTCTACATGCCTAAATTTTAAATGACTGTTTGAGGTGAATGTCATAAAACAAATACAAACAGAACCATGCCAAGAAAAGGCTGCATAGAGCTGAGTCACTCCATGGTTTGAACAGCGAGAAAATGTACAGAAAGAGATGAAAACAGATGTACTAGGGGAATAGTGAGTAGTGAAATAGATACTGACAATAGAAAGCAAATACCTAATGATGGTGCCAAGGTTTTGAGCCTGACAAGATAAGAGAGTTGTGATGACTGAAGACACAAATGGGATGTGATGGAGAAAATTAAGAAAAGAAAATAACATACTTTTCTTTTGGAGAATGATAGTCGAATATAGTCATTTAGAAAAACAACAGAGAAAGGAGAAGGGGCAAGGGTGCTGGATAAGGCAAAGAGACAAAACCTAGGCTTTGAGGGGTAGTTGGAGAAGAAGAAACAGATAAATGTGTGTGGAAATACAAGAAAAAACCCCTCCCAGAACCACAAGAACCACAGTGGGGTAAAAGGGATCAGGAGATTGCAGGTACCTCACATTTCCCTTATCTACCTATTCATGAACTGACTGGAGTGTGTATTAAAGTGTAGAGGTAAGCAGCTTCTCCCCTTGCCCTTGATATTGAGCTATGTTTAAATGATGGAAGCCTGGTAAAAACAGCCTCAGACAGGTACTCAACAGATGAAAATGCAATAAAAATCAAGGTTAAAATATTACTCTTTTGAGAGGTGGCTCAACCTACGAATTGCATTAACTTCTTGATGGTCCTGTCCATGCTTCTTCCATGGATGTCATACTTGGGAGGCACTGCCCTTGCAGCCTTCCATTTCACGGGCAGCAAGACACCTCTGTCTACATGAGTCTTGTCTCAAAAGTCATGAAGTTGGCAGTCAATACACTTGTGTACTTTGCTGTCAGAACTGAACTATGTAGTGGAAAAATCTGAAATTATGTTCAAAGAGCAGAAATATTGCTTTTGACCACCAGGGTTCACAGCATCTATATTGCAGCATTGAGACAAGCATAATTTTATGTTTTTCTCCCCTCATATTCCACAGAGACTTAATACTTCCCAGCTTCACCTAGTATGTACATGGAGAGAATGAATAGTTACAAAGCATTCTTGAAATCACAGGGACAAAATGCATCATGAAAATACTAAGTTTGCATTTTTTGGAGCAGTGGATGTCACTGCAGCAATCCTAGCCTGACCATGCACTCACAGATGTCTCAGTGACTGGAGGACTGTGCTATGTAAGTACCAATTATGTTGCTACAGATCCTGAATGGCACCATTTTGTTGTTGAAGTGAACAAAGGATGCCTACGAGGCAGTGAAATGTAAGGTGCTGAGAGGAAAGTTTTCTGTGGCGTGCTGGGGGAATGTGGGCAGCAAGGCTAACATGACAGGACTTGATGAATGATGTTACACGAAGAGAGGCTGGGCCAGATGTGTGCATGCAGTGAACGTCTGTCCTCAGTGAGCTGGGTAACTCACTGGGAGTGAGCAAAAAAAGCTCCTTTCTATGACAGGATTTCATCCCCCTCTTTTGTCCGGACCTTTCATTTAGAAATGCTACTCTTGTAGCATGGTGGCCATGGGCTACACTGTGTTAACCCCATTTTGACAGGAGGGTAACACAGTGGAACAGCTTCATCAGCGGACAGGAGTGACTTGGGCTCACTCCAAATCAAATCCTCAGGAACCAAGCTTACTGTTGATGAAATAATCATCACCTTGATTGTCAACAATTAGCAGAAACAAATTTGAGTCTAGCTACACACTGTAGACTCAGCACTAGGAATTTAAAAATGTTGCACAATTAGAAGAGTCTTGGTTGATCTTTTAGTGTTGAATCCAAGGACAAAAAAAGTTTTATTACATTTGGGGAATTGAAAAAAAAATATTTATGTAACATTCTGATAAATAAATTTCTTGAGTGGAGTATTTTGCCCACCTTTGGTTAGCAATGCCATATCTGAAATCTTTTCTAAACAGGTAATATTTAGTTCCAGAAAACAACTAACATCCTCCTCTGCTGACTATTTGGATTCATTATCGACAGCAATGTGTGGAGACAAGTAAGGTTCAAGAGGTAAGCAGGTAGAACATAGTCAGATATCACAGCACTTCTAACACCAATCACCAGAAAAGAAATTAAGGAACTTAATAAAGTCTCCTCTGAGTAGAGACTTCCTTTACACTGTAGTTTTTTCCACCTTCGCAAATGAAATGTACAGAAACATGTGCCAATTATAAGGTCTTTTTTGTGTAGTTTTGCACTGAAATCTCCTGTGTTATAATCTTCCTGTAAAGAGAAAGCATTTTTTTTTTATGTTACAGGCCATCTCCAACATTGTGAGAGAAAATACCTCATGAAAAGAGATGTTAGAGGTAGGTGGGCTCAGCACCATTGTAATGTAACATTGCAGCCCACAGTGGTAAAATATAAATGTTAGAGGTGGCAAAGTAAAATACAGACAGTCTGTGGCTTTAGATGAAAGAAAGTGTGTGTAAAAATTGCAAAGCATTCTGCAGCTTGCTGCTGATCGGATCTCAGAAGAACAGCATTTTTTTTTTTACCCCAAACATGATATAAAGTGGCTGATTGCATGTTTTTCAGTTTTTTTTAATAATAAAATCAATTAATGTAAACTTTATGTGACTCTTCATTGGCTGTCAAGGACAATTGGGATAATGGACCCACCAGATAAAGAAGCATGTTCCCCTCCTGAACCCATTTTTTATCTGAGTGTATTACTGTGAGTTGTCTTTTCAGTGGATGTTTGATGAGAAATCATGTTTTTCTGAGCCCTTTTTAAGATAGACAAAAATGAATTGGTCCCTCTTTAATGACCTATATATATCAGGCAATTTATCTAAACATTGTAACACAGTCATACATAAAAGTTAGGGCAATTCCTTCGCTTAAACCATGTAGTGATTAACTTTACTTGTGCATCTATTTCAACATGCTAGAGACGTCAATCATGGGACTTACTTCAAAGTGTACCAACAACTCCCTTTTCCAGGCAATTATATTTAAGAAATCTTTAATTTTGTTGTACCTAATCAAAGAGGAAATGCCTTTAACAATATATGAAAATAGTTTGGATAAATTAAAATCACATATAAGCACAAAGTTGAAACAAAATCTGTTATCACTTTTGTGTTTTAGCATTCTTATGTGGCATTTAAATGTCAGCAGTTTTCTTTCTATATTCTTTCTTTTCTCTGGGTCACTGGCAGAATAATAGCTGAGATTTGTATTTCTTTTTCAACTACCATGCTGTTATAGGCTCTTGCAGATATGCCCTTGATTTCCAATTTATTACCTGATACCAAGTGTTACAAACTGGTACTTGCAGACACAGAGAATGGGAAATGTGGAACAGTACCAGAAAAAAAAAAAAAATCCTTAAAGTTCTTTCAGTGCTTTGAATTGGTAAAATAATAAAACCAGTGAACTGGTATGTCAATCTTACTATTTCAGCTACAACACAAGCCAAGGCATGTGCTGGTATCTAGCCCAGCCCTTTTTATGGGAGCCAGTGGCCATGGGTAGCCATGCTGTGCTCGCTGAGCTTGCAGAAATAAGTGCACTTTAGAAATGCCCTGTCATCTACCCAGTGATCAGGCACACCATCAGCAATCATATGTAATAAGCTAAAAATGCCCTTCTGGAAATGCCTAAGTATGTTGGCCTTCAGCCTTTGTCAAATCCTAAGGTAGGGAGGTTTTGGTGGTTTGTTTGTTTGTTTGTTTTTGGGTGGGTTTTGTTTTTTTTGTTTGTTTTTTTTTTTTTTTTGGGGGGGGGTGGGCAGTGTTTGGCTCAGAAGTAAAGAATGCATGCTTTATTATCATCAAAAAATTCTCTGCTTTCCCTCTTCACATCACCATAAGTGACACAGACTGTGTCAACTACTGTCCAAATAAGTAGACTGACTGATGCTTTTACCATTGATACTCTTCCCCTCCCCCTGCCCTGCATTTGGAAATCATAGAGAAGAAATAGCAGCTATGCAACTTCAAAGAACTTTCTAGCACTGGATGTCATTAGAGATACTACAGCTGTTCTTCCTTACTCTGGTGGCTCTGGCTCTCAGATGCAGCACATTCTAAACAACAGTAAGCAGGGAATGGATGATAGTTTATGCACTTTAAATTTTGGTGTAAGTATATACCAGAAGGTATATATACCAATCTATAGCAGAAGGTATGTGCATTCCAATTTGATTTCAAAATTCTGCTGACCCTGCTCACAGCTAAACTTGGAGATGACCAAGATGGTTAATGGACTGAGTGTGTAAACCATGAGGAAGGGGTGGATGTGTGCTTTTGGGTGCTCTGAAGAGCCCTGAGCAAGGCAGAACTGCAGCCCCTTCAGAGAGGCTCCAGGCAGTGTGACTGGATCCATCCTAAGCCTTTGGTCCCATGGACCAAAAGCATTTCAGGAGGAGTTACTCAGCTTATCTGCTACAGGAGCAGTGACACAAGAAGAGGAGACTTTACTGTTGAGAATATCCACGACATCATGACTTCAGTTTCATTTCTGTGTTAGACTCCAGGTACCCTGATGTTAACTGGCTGTATGGTTTGTATTAAAAAAACCTCCCTTCCCAGACAAAAACAGGACTACTGGTCTTAGCATCACTCATAGTAGTATAAGGCCAAAGCAGGTATCTGTCACTCAGTAACTTATTTTGTTGTTTTGTTGTTCTTGCTAATCATCAAAATCGTAATGTATCAGTTCTTCCCACAGCATTCCACATCATGCTGTATTGCTTTCACAGAATCAGATGTTATCTTGAATTGGAGAGACCCACCAAGATCATCGTGTCCAACTGCTGATATGGGCCATAAGCCAGATGCTTCTGCTTATTCCCCATCTCACCTTCCTCACAGGGCACACCACGTATGTGCTGATTCAGCAAAATACACAATACTACCGAGGGAGCAGAGTGACAAGAATGAGATGCCCTGGTACCAAACTGGGACATTCCTTTTTCCTGGGAATGCTCAAGCCCTGGTGAGTTTGCATCTCCTCTGCATGTGGATGAACTCCCCCAGTGGGATGAGCAGGTTAGCCAGTTATTTTTGTTGCCACTGGGCTTGCCATTAATAGTTAATATTGTTTGGCACTCAGTGCATTGTTATCAGGCCTCTAAGGTATCACATTTGATGGGCACAATTCACACTTCTCGGAACTATTATTCCAAGCTTCCTGCCAGCTCCTTAGTTTACTCAGGCTTCTTATTTCCAAGGTTATTTTTACAGCAACAAAGGCTGGAAATGTAAGACCCGACTCTCTGCCAGAGAGAACTGTGCCCTGGCTGCCTGTGCTGGGGCACCATGGGGCATTCCATGGGAACTTGGAAAGCCAGGGCCACCCCAGCAGGGACTCCCCAGCTCTGGTTATGAGCCCGGAGTCAGCCAGTCACACTGATGTGTCTCTCCTTCAGGACCATGGTAAAGCATTTCTACCAGCCTGAAAGCCACAAATTTCCCTACCCAGCTTTTCATTATGAAAATCTGTGATTTCTTTTTCAGTTTGCTGTTGTAGCTAGATAGGTGTGGGGCTTCCTCTTTACTCAGCTCCATGACCTGCCCTCCACTGTACTACCAGACCTTTGTTTGGTATCTGAAGCCAACTACTGGCAAATGAGAAACACCCAGCAGTTGATAAAATTTTATTGAAAGTGGGTAAATATAAGGTGAAAGACACAAAGGATCATGAACCACAAAACAGGAGACAAATGTATTGCTCTGTACTTCCAAATCAGGAAATAAAGACATTCTTTCAAAAGAGCAGATAATGAATATGGAAAAATACCTACAACCAGGAAAATGTGAAACTAGAATTATCAGGATTATATTTATTCCAGTTTAATGGACTGTATCTGGTATATATTAAAACAGTCCTAAGCAGTACTTCCATAGTTAAAGATGGGTCAGGTTTTTTCATTGCAAACACAAATTTCAGGGTGTATAGTCCAGCCAAAGCATTTGATAGAACTGCTGTGTCTGGGTGTGGTTCCTTCTTCCCTACAGAAGACTATCCAAACCAGCTATGTTGTTTTTACTTAGAACAACAAACACAAAGAAATTGTTTTGGGGCTCCATCCATATATGGCAAATTTCTCCTTTGACAAGAAAGAGGATTTAAAACAGAATGGGAATGTCAGAACAAGTTCTTGCTCTAAGAAGATTCACTACTTGCAATGGATGAGGATTGACTCACTTTCATAATTATTTCCAATGTGGAGTTCTGTCAGCATCTGGCACTGTTAGTGGGATATTACTGGAATATACACAGTGAAGAGTTAGGCCAATGAGGTATTAGGTCCCAAAAATGCTAGTGTGGCTTTCCACTTCAAGATATGCACAGTGCAGATTATGCTGAACAGTAGCAACAGATCTTGTCTACACATGGAGTTATTCCTCCAAAATCATGTCTGGATCCTCTCTATTCCAGAAAAAAAAAAAAAAAAAAAAAAAAAAAAAAAAAAAAAAAAAAAAAAAAAAAAGTGTGTTTGATGCTGTGCTTAAGTAATTTTCACTGTAAATTAAAATAACTGAAAGGAAGAAGTTTTATTCTTCAGTAAGTGAGTCCATACATGGTGTTCTTTAAATATCTTTTGCATTATAAAGTCATATCCTACCACAACCTAGCTCTGAGTTGCAGATAATATTGTATTTATAAAGTCTACACTCTCAGGGGATAAGAAATATTGCTCAAAATGCCATCCAAATGTTAAAAATGTAATATTTATACTGGATAGGTGCCATCCTTGTCTGGCAGGCTAATGGATCAGAAAAAACTGTCTGTGAAAAGACGACTGTGGCAGTGGCTGGGAGTCCAGCATTTTCTTTTTCCCCTCCCTCTCCTTTTAGCAAAATTGTACTTCCTGGTGTTATGGTTTAAATCAGATTTTGAGAAGTCCATTATGATGCATCTGTTTAAAATATCAAGGGGAAGCACAATTCAATAACACTAACTGTACAAAAGCGAGGGCTGTGAATTAATACTGTCTCTCCTGCTTAACTCCCTGCCTCTCGTGTTACAGCCTCATTGACACAGAGTTTCACATCTTCTAAAACGTGTCATGAACTGCAAATAGCCAGTTGTGCCTTTGAATGTCTTCCCATGCCCTTCCCTGGTGGTCTTACAAAGAGTAATCCAACCTTGTTGATTTTAAGATAATATTTTAGTTGAGTTATGCTGTAGTTACAGGAAATCAAAATGTTATATACCTATTTGTCTTTTTGGCAGTTTATATTTTGTGTTGCCATTTATATTACCTGGAGAAAAGCCCCCCAGATAACCCATGCAAATCATTTGTAGAGGAGCTAATTTCTATTTCTTCTAAAGCCAATTTTAAATCTTCTCCATATGGCTGATACAAAGTATTATGAGGCAGTTGATGAAAACGTGGCTCAAATGAAGTCAGTGAGTTTTGTGACTGACTTCAGGAGAGCCAAGATTTCATCCATTATCTCTTTCTGTAGCATAGGTTCCAGCTGTATTGCAGCTAAAAAAAAAAAAAAAAAAAAAAAAAAAAAAAAAAAAAAAAAAAAAAAAGTAAAAATAAAAATCCATCAACAAAGGACTGAAGCCATTAATCAACCTAGAAAGATCTGGTTAATATATTGCAAGGTAGGCCTCTGTTGGACGGTGCATGCCTTTAAATTTAAAGAAACCCTGCCAAAAAAGTGCCACATGTGCACGGCCAGTGGCGGAGCCCAGGTAACATCCATCCTGCAGGTATCGCTCTCTGCTGTAACTGGGCTTCCCTTCCTCAGCCTCGGAGCCCTCCTGACAGGCAGAGTGCAAACCTCCCTAGGCAGAGCTCCGGTGTTTGCTTGTGGCAGCTGGAGTCGCAAGGCAATGTTGGATACTGAAAGGAGCGGGGATGAAGCTCGGTGTAAACAAGAGGAGTCGCAGCCTTGTCTAACGCGGCGTCAGACATTTGCCTTGAACCCTATTGTGTCCACTTAAACACAACCTACAGTCGCCTGGTGTATCTTCACCTTTTGAATTTTACATCACGTCAAGCTGATACAAAAATTTTATTGTGGAAGTAATGATTGCATACTCAAAACCACCCATCACAAATTAGAATTCTAAATTTAGGGAAAAAAGTTTCTTTTACCACTGAAACCCAGATGCTGCACACATAAGCATGTACCCCGATTCCTGTCCGTAAACCCCAGGGAACAAAGGGGATCCTTCATGTTGTGATATTGTATAAGTAATTGCTCAGGCAGAGAGCAGCACAAAATAGCAAACAGCTGATCAACCAGATGACAGAGTTATGTTTTTAAGACCATATTTAAAAATAAAAGTGCTCTGCACACCATAGCCTAAAGAGGGAATTCCCAGGAATGTTTCCAAAATCCAACAAATATTAGTATCGATCCTGAAAAGTCTTTCAGTAAAGCAAACTGACTCCAAACTCCTTCATTTCACTTAAAAACTCTTCAAAGTTATGTCAGTGTGCACACACCTTAGCCACATGTATGTGGAATTCTGTAGTACTTTGCTGACTTTTTAATTCATCTAAGTTCAAAGCTTTGATCACAGTGCTGCTACACTTTCTGTTTGCATTTTTTGCAGCCTTTACATTATATTTGGTGAGAGAAGACTTAAATTTAATTAGAGAGAAAAGAAAATAATTATTTAGCTTTCATTGAAAATGTGTGCGTTTCCATAGATGGTGTTGAGCTCAAATTTTTTAAAAATGCAGTAGACAATGTGACATGGTAATTTTCTTCTGCTTAAAAAGTACAACTTTCTGTGAGCATTAGTAACTGCATCATTATGGAAGATTTATATAAAAGTCTGAGATGGAAAAAAGGAAGGGTTTTGCTCCTTTTCCAAATATATTTTATTTCTGTAATTTGTCAGTAAATGTATATATGAATTACCAAGTAATATGCTTATTGTCTTAATCAGAGGTGATGAACATAAGGGTATACAAAACATTAGAACTTTCGAATCAGTGAGATAAATATACGTTTTAAGGCTATATGGTCTGCAGATGCACAGAGGCAATTATGTCCAAACAGAAATACCTATTTTTAGAAACCAGACTTAATTCAAGACAGCCGAAGTAAAGCAAGCACTGCTCTATACTGTACCTACAACTTTCCCATTCATTCAGACGTAAAGAAAGAACAATACTCTTTCTGTTTTTCTTCGTAACCCTGCTTCGGTGTACACGGTGTAGAGATTCAAAGTGACTGAAATGTGCAGAGTTGTTAGAATTTCTACTAAAACTAACTTCATGTTTTTTTTTTTTTTTCTCTTAGTGAGAACGAGGCTCGTTGTTCCTGCTCATATTTCGTCTGTTTTTCCACCAGCTATCCCTTATGGATCCCTTACTGCCCGCTCCCTGCCGGGGCTGCTCCGGCTGCACTTCAGCAGGCACCGGCTCAGGCTCAAAGACAAGCCAGGCTTAGCCAGCGAGTCACTATTTTTCGTACAGTGGCCTTGAACATCAGCCTTGCCACATGAGAGGCAGCTATCCTCTTCACCTGAACAAAACGAAACCTAAAATATTTTCTACCCACAATTTCCTTGTTTTATTACTATTACTCCCCTCCCTCCCTCTCTCCTCTCTCTCTCTCTCTCCCCC
>VZUI01063779.1:0-23506 GCA_013401135.1 Cettia cetti | reverse complement strand
AGGGAAGGGAAGGGAAGGGAAGGGAAGGGAAGGGAAGGGAAGGGAAGGGAAGGGAAGGGGCTTCTGACCCAAGAGGTTGAAAACTTTTTACTGCCTGAAATAACTGAGCTTGAGGAGGTCATACAATGGCTGTTGAAATTAATGTCTGTATTGACTAGTTGCATCTATAATGCTATTATAGTAGTATTTATATACCACCAATTCTCTACACAAGACTGAAGAGCATGCATGTGTTTTCATGACAGCAACATTTATAGTACCATGCTCACGTTTGCCAGAGGGCTGTGAAAGCTGCCAGCCAGCCCTTCTCCTTGAGGTTGTCCATCTCTTGATGTCTCTTGATGCCTGTGCAGCAGCTGGGGCCTGTGAGGCAGGCTCAACACTTCTGCTGTCACCATTTCTCTCAGCACTGGCAATCTGCAGGGAGACATAACAATTTGGAAATCCATCTTTCAACCAGAGGATTTGAGATGAGACCTGATGTTCAGCTGATGTGTTAAGCCTCAAGTATATTTTTTCTAGGAGATTCTCACTCTCAATGATTATTAAATCCATCTGTTGATCAATTGGTGCTTCTATCCTGCTGCTCCTTGGCAGCTCAGATACATTGTGAATGATGGTTTAGACAGCCAGGGCAGAACAAATTGTTCTAATTGCATGCAAACATTTTACTTCTAAATTTCTGCCCGTCTAAGAATATCCTAGAACTAATCTTAGGAGTAACACCTATTTGATTATTTTTGTAATTAAACACAGTTGACTGCATGCAAGAACAGTGGTTTCAAGCAGTATTTTATTTGGGTAATGACTGAGCTCTTGCTGTCCCTCACTCACAAGGTGCTTTTAGAGGCTGCTCTATGTCTGTGCTTCAGGCTGCCTTCCCCAGCAGCTTCTGTAGAGTCAGCTTCATTTAACATCTCTGCCAGATGCTCTCAGGCCTGCCCCAGGACAGGGAAGAGACAGCAATGAGCAGAGCAAAGCTTCATTTCCCCAGTTATGTGCCTTCCCTGGGGAGGGCAGGGAATTGGGACAGGACAGGCAGCACGCAGAGCAAGGCTTTGGCACCTTTTTTCTCAGTGGACTTGCTGAGGGGCCTTCCCAGCCTGGCAGGCCCAGCACCTCGCTGCTCCCAGGGGAGCTCTCCTTTCCCGGTTACCAAGCCAGGCAGCGCCTGTCCTACAGCTGGATTTTTAACAATGTCATTTCGAGTCTCCTCAAGACCAGTTCCGTGCTCTCTCAGGAATACATCACGCTGCTGTACAGTGAAAAAACGTTTCCATTCAGAAAACTATGAGGTGACAGCTGTCAGAAAATGTATTAAGCCTTTCCAGGAACAGCCCCTCCCACTCTGTTTCCAGTGAATATGTTGCTGGCAGGAAGGTAGAATATGTTTCAAATGTGGTGTTGAAAAAAAAATTAGCTTCTTAAGGAGCTGTGACATTTTTGAAAAGCCAGAGCTCTGACACTCTTCAGGGCAGCAAGCTCTGGAAAGCCTGAAGCTGCCCCTGTCTCTGTACCTTCACAGTTGAAGAACACTCCAAAGGAAGAGTTGCTTCCTCTGATTTGGGTCTAAATTTATAATAAAGAGAATCATAGAATCGTAGAAGCTCTTAAAAACTTCCTTCTTATCTCCAAAGAACTAGATATCACACAAAAACTTTATGAGGAGTGTCTCATAAAAGTGATGTTTGGGGCTAGATAGGTGGCCAGCAGAAACAACCAGTTCCTGGGATGGCTCCTGAGGCATGCCTGTGGCAAGGGGAAGCCCAGGGGATTCCTTGTTCACCCTTTTTAAGTTTACACTCTACCTGGTCTTGAGTCACTGAGCTTCCTGGGTGCATACTGATATGTAGAAGTACTACCAAATAAAGTAATACAGCCTTGAAGAATGTACAGGAAAACCACTGATAGAGCTTTGAGTATAAATGTGTGAGGAGTCGTATGGTAATCATAAACTACAGCCTTAAAAAATATGTCACATACACCAGATGTAGCAATTTACGTGGCTGAACCATTATAAAGGAATTCCATATTCCTTATTGTAAAGGTCAAAGAACACTAAATGTGGAATACTTTTTATTCAAGGAAAGATTTTAACCTGTAAAATCTTGCTTATTTAACTTACTGCAAAATTTTGATTAGTATAAAACCTCAAAAGTCAAAAAATGCCACATGCCATATTTAAATCTTGTCAAACCATTAGAACCCAAAGGTCACAATGTTGGAGATTTTAGTTTCACAGTTAAGTTTCCCCATTTCACATAGAGCTTCTCTTCCGTGCAACCAAAGTTATTCCTTTCCTAAATGTTAATTTGTGAGTCTAGGTTTGATTCAGTGCTTTCCACAGATTATCTGCCTTCTAGTTCAGCAGCAGTATGAAAATTGAGCCCTTCTTCCCCAGGGACACAGGGACATTTTACTGGAGTGGAGGGACAGCGCTGGGCTCTATATTCAATTGTAGTCTAATTTGCAGCTCTTCCATGGAGTTATTGGTACTTCCCAGCACATCTGGAATAGATCCTCTCTGGTTACAGACCTTCAGGAATTAATATCAGAGCACCTGGAATATATGTGTAGGCTGCTCTGTGAAGCAGGGGAGATGGGTGGGCTGCAACATGTCTTGGGGTATGGAAGGTAAACTGGCTCCCAAATGTCTGTCTTTCACTAAATAATGACTTAAAATCACTTACTGGGATTAGATTAATCCTGCCTCTTTGTATTTTCAGCCAGTTTCCTACAGCTAGACTCCTGCAGGAAGTTTATTGTCTGCCTTCTTAAAAGGTTGGGCATCCCCAATATAGATACCCTTCCTCATGGAAAATACAAATAATTAAAGTTCAGGAAGAAAAGTGCTTGTCATGGATAGGAAAAGAGAACACACACACACAAAAAAAGCTTTTGAGGTGTTCAGATGGTGAGTATAGACAACCTAGGTAATCAGATAATAAATCCAGTGTGGGTTTTTTAATAGAATAATCTTCCTAGGAAAAAGAAAGGTTCTGCTAATATAAGAATATTTTATAGGAAAGTGTTGGGGTTTTTTGCAAATATTTAATGGGAAAAAGATATTTTGCTTCAAAGACTTTTTTGGCATTTATTTTTGTGTCAATAATTCATTGTATATATGCTTATTTCGTTACTATTCAAATATTGATATGAAACCACAATTGAAATACAGCACTCTGAGTGTCTCAGAGCTTTTTGGAGCTCCCAAACTGAACTTCTTTTTTTGAGAAGCTTCAGTTTTCTGTGAGATTCAAATGATCCTTTACTTTTGAGGAAGAGTTTAAAGCAGATTAGTTGGCAGAATTGTGTGTGAATTACAAGCCCTTGTTGTCCACGAGCCCTAATACATTACATTATCTGATCTCCTTCTTAGAGGGTAGTCCTGGCAGCTGCTGCCAGTGAGCTGTAGTCCATGCACCTGCATGTCTCTTTCCCCATAAGTAGCAAGTTTTATCTCCAAGGGTAAAGCATATATGAGTGAACAGAACTGTGCAAACACAGGTGCATGCTGTAACAGTAAATGCCTTGTTGATTACTTAAATTAAGTCCAATTTCAGAACACAGGTGCTTAGTACTAATGTGTCTTCCTTAGGTATTGTTTTTAACAATTTGTGAAACCTGCTCAAGGAGCTTTTTGTCATATGTGCTAGTTATGTATTGAGCTCGTGATAGGGCAGTTATATGTAGAATAATGAGAAATTTTGTTAAAAATATCCAATTTTCACAATTAATTTTTTTTATTAGATGAGGACTTTGATCTTGACTAGCAGTGATGTATCAATGTATAGGTTCCTACAAGAAAAAGAACTCCAACTTCTTTTTGTATTTGGCAGTAGGAATATTTAGGATATATGTATACTTCCAAGTCATAGACCAAAAGTAATGCTCTAAGGATTATTAATTCCCAGTATCCAAATGATCTTCATACAGTAGAGAAGAAAAGAGCAGGTGGCTTGGGGTATTTCCTTTTGTCAAAAGCTGGCATCTGATCACAGTTGATTGGATTCATAAAATACTGGAATGGAGGATCACTAAGTTATACTAAGTTATACCTAATTAGCTGCTGTGTTCCCATTGGATAGCACGTTGAGTAAGTCTCATGTACTTCAGAATCATTGACATGACCTTGGTAAGGAGAGGTTTTGCCTTATGAATCTGCTGATGTTCCTTAGGGAACACACTGGGATTGGGGACTTGATGGTCTAGTCAACAGACTCCATTTGAATGCTGAAAGGTATTTAAGAGATCCTCTCACAAAAAAAAAAAAAAAAAAAAAAAAAAAAAAAAAAAAAAAAAAAAAAAAAAAGAAGAGAAAAAAAAAGCAAACTCAAACACTTAAGAAAATTTAGCAATGGAATAAGAAGATAGTCCTTTTATTGCTGATTAATTTCTTGAAATGGAAAATTTGAGTAAACAGTTGGAGGCATGAGGGTGGTGGAGAAAGGTCACCAATGGATTCCTAGTGGGGTCTGAGTGGGCACCTGGGCTGTTCAACATATTCATGAACCACCTGAAGGAAGGTAGGAACAATGCCAAGACAAAGGGTGCTGATGATGTAAAATTATTCATAGCAGGACTAACAACAAAGGTGAGGGTTGAATGTGAAGGCTGACAGAAAGAATTTATGACACTGAGTGACTGGAGAATAAAATGACAGGTGTAGAAATATGAAAGGAATGCACAGACAGAAAAATCCTAACTTTGCATACAAAATGGTGGCCTTTTATCTGACCATTACCTCTCAAGAGTAAGATCTTGAGGTTACAATAAATATTTCCATGAAAATGTCAGTCTCCATGCTCAGTAGCAGTCAAAAGCAGATGTAAATGTTAAGGATCATTAGAAGAAAATAGAGAACAATAACAGAAAATGTTAGGAAGCCGTTTTAGGAATTTATAGTTTGCTCACATCCTAAGCATTGTATAAAACACAGGTACCTTAATTTTCAAAAGGGAATGTTAAAGCTCAAAACCATTCTGTGAAGGGCAACAAAAATTATCACAGTATTGAATCACTTCCAAGTGAGCACCAACTAAGTAAACCAGGACTCTTCAGTACTGGGAAGCACACCCCTACATGAAAGGATAAAGAAGACATGAAACATCATAAGTGATGTGGAGATGATAGTGGTTGATAATATTCATTGTGTCTCCCAATACAAGAGGAATTTAACAGAGATTGTACAAGAGGTTGAAAACGAACAAAAAGGGGTATTTTTCACCCAATAGGCAGTCAGCCTATATAAAACAAGTCTCTGAGGCTATGTATTGTGCTGAAAAACAAAAAGGTGACAGTGCTGGGGAAAAATGTGAGTCATATTTTTGGCCTAAATTTGTTCAATCCTTATCTCTGGTTCTGTGGATTCCCCCACTATATTTATTTTAATTTACAAAGGCTAAAATCTCTTTCATATCTAGATGGAAGGACATCAACATAAGGACTGGTGGTAGCAAAAATTCCAAGCCTGGGAAGATTGCTGTCATCCCTGATAAAATGTCTTAATAAATATTTCTCTTTCCTTCTTCCCACAGAAGTCATCTACGGATTAACAAAGCATCTACTGTTAAATCATCAAGTGTTTGCTCTGCATACTATGGAAAAAAAATAAGAAGACACAGGCTTCTCCAAGACACTTTGATGGCTGACAATAATAAAGGGAAAAGTTAAAATGGTAGTAAAAGAGTATGTGGGTTTGGAGTTTGTGATGATAGGAAATTCTGTATGATCACAAAGAGGTGCCACCTTATCAAGAAGGAGTTTCAGTCTAGTCCTGATGCTTGATTTGTAACTGTACAATGAGACAAACTGGTTTTTTCTCCCATGTTAGATCAGTGATTTGCAGTCCAGAGATGGGCACAGCCCTGCTGTTGCTGCTGGAAGCTGATGTATTCCTCCACCTATGGCTTTTAAGGACACTTGAGTATTTCAGAGCCTGAAGGACAATGCTTTTTCTCTGGCAGGCACCTTCATCACAGGTTATGAAGTGTTTTTGAACTGGCTAGTAGGTTCATATATATTTCATCTTCCTTCTGATTAGGCTGTGTGAAGATCTCCAAAGACCATGGGCAAGAAGGAAACCAACTGGGTGCTGCTGTTTTTACAGCTCTGACCATTAACATTGCAAAATATAAAAGGTGCTGCAACAAAGTAGGATTGAGAAGAAAGTCTTACAGATCTGTGGGGAAGAGTAAAGAGGGAGGAAAAATAAATAAATAAATAAGGAATTCTTGAAAAGCTCTGGGATTGTGGTATCACCTAAGTTTTGTAAAGTCAAGGAAAACTTTTTTCTCCTATATATGATGAAGAGTTCTCAAAAACAAAACAGCTATGTCTGCAGATGTCAAGAAGACCAATGAAGAG
The DNA here is from genome assembly GCA_013401135.1 of Cettia cetti. NCBI lineage: Eukaryota > Metazoa > Chordata > Aves > Passeriformes > Sylviidae > Cettia > Cettia cetti. Next base: position 17,140 of record VZUI01063779.1, on the reverse strand, counting down.
ACAAAAGTGTAAGTGAGAAAGATGCTAAAGGAATGAAAGGATGCATAAGAGCTTGAATGGGCATATCTACATTGTTCTAAATAATTGTGCTTATCAGCATTTTGAAAAAACAAATGAGATGGAAGTTAGTATACACTTGTAAAGTATTAGTGTTACTAGGTATGATCTCTTAGCAATTAAAATACAAGTTTTCCTAAATTCAGGTTTTTAACTAACAAAAGGACATATGTTCTTCCTTAATGTGAAATACCTTGGAGAAAAGCTTAAGTCTATTTTTACTGTCCAACAGAAGGGATGAGTTGGCTTGTTGAAGGGAAATTGCATTAAGTGCAGAAACCCAACAAAAACATCAATTGCAGTGTTAGCCCTTATGCACTCAGCTTGAGGTTGTTCACCAATCATGTGGGAACAATTATCTTTATGGATTATTGATTATATTAAACCCTCAGGCAACTGTGAGCCTCATAAGGCACTTTGTGGTTGTAAGAAGGGTAAATTTTGTTGGTTCTTTCATGAGCCTTCCTGAATAATTTGAGAATGTATTAATCAACCTCTAGGGGCAGTTACCACTAGTAATCAGACTAGATGGATAATTTGATTAATTACAGATTCTTCAGAACATAAATAGATACAGTAATGAGATTAGGTAAACTAAAAATACAAGATACAGAGACAAAGGTCTAATTAATTTATATATAAGGCAAGTAAATTGTAAATATGTTGAGACTGGTTGTTGGAAACACCCAGGAATTGCCAGAGGGAAGGAAATGATGGCATGTTTTTCTTCTCATGACTGCCTTAGTGGAGCATACCAACTGCAAAGTTTCTTCAGTTGTTCTGAACAAGAGAGATCTTATTATTTCCAGTGATGAAATGATGCAAAATTACAGGATCTGAAGCAAACCCCACCAAGGTCAAGGGAAACCCTTCTGTTTTGATTGCTACTCTACTGATATAAGACTCCTTAATTGTCAGAGGTTTGGCTCTTGTTGAGTTTCCAGTTTGCTGCTTTTAGGTCTTTAAGTATATTTTCACACTGTTAAAGGAAAATAACATTCTCTGCATGCTGATATGAGGGCAATATTTTTTGTAACATGTCCATTGTGAATATTTAGCATTGGGTTTCTTCCTGCCTACCATATACAACTTTGTCCTTTAGTCTTATCTCTCTATTTTTTCTTTTTTTGTGTGTGTGTTTTTGTTTGTTTTGCTTGTTTGTTTTGTTTTTGTTTTGCCCTCACTGCAATTTATGCTTCTCCTGTCTAGTCCAGAGGAGATGGGATTTTAAACCTTCCAGCAAGTCTTTCCAGGACAGCTCTGTGGGACAAGACTGCCTAGGAACCCAAGGAAAAAATATGTCATCTCACATCCTTGGCAGTTTACTCTTAATGGAAAATTCCCTCCCATTTTTCAAATTGGTGATTTCCACCTTATCCTCAAATGAGTGTCAGGATGTGTTTGATGCACATGCCACTGTTTAGAAACAGGCCTGGCTGGGTTTCACTGGTGATACAGATCTCACTGCATGTCACCAAATGAATTGGAAATAATGAAGATTGTACTGTGGATTAAGTTGTACCCTTCAAGGAACCCTGTTTAACTGCAGGTTGGACACATGCATCTCTCGATTTCTGCTATTTATGATAAAAATCTCTATCTTACCCTGCAAACACTAAAATATGACAGTATCTGTCATATTTTAACTCAGTGGCTCGTAAAGCTCTGAAGAGAAGCAATACTACAAAAATTTGTGGTTTGATCTACAGAGCCAACAAGCCTAGGTAAGCTATAGGAATCAAGATCTCTTTCTCTGTAATGGCTCCTGCAAGTGATATATTTACACCATAAAAAAGCAAAAGTGCACAGACAAAATTTGCATGCCATTGTACAGTTCTGTTACCAAGTAGAGGCCTAACAATTAGCAGAATAAAACGTGAGGAAAATGAATAGCAATAAAACTGGATTTAGATCTAGAGCCTCAGTATTTTAAACACAACTAATTTCAGCTGAACAGGTTTTTGTTAAAAAAGAGAATACCTTGCGTATTAGATTTCATCATTCCTATCTCAGAGAAATTAATAACTGAAATACATATCTGTGGTTCATTCTTAATTAAAGCTACAGAAGATGTAAGCTGAATCCTTAATGTTGTATAAAATGTATGATTAAAAAAACAAGGTGTTTTATGTGCAACCAACTTCATACCCCTGCTATGATACATCTTGAGCCAGAACCTCACACAGTGTGTACGAGACCTTATCCATGATACCAATATGTCGGGTGTATTTATGTTCCTGTAGTTTCCAAGCACTTGAAATTAGATTTACTTTGTATTTTTAAGAAAGAAACAGAAAGAATGGCAAGTTCTTATATGGTTATATAATCATTGAACCATAATTTGGGAAAAGCCCTCTAAATCATTGAGTCCAGCTGTTAACTCAACACTGTCCAGTCCTCCAATGAAAACTTGTCCCTCAGTGACACACCTGCATGTCTTTTAAATATCTCCAGGAATGACAATTCTACAACTTCCCTGGGCAGCCTCTTCCAATGCATGACCATCCTTTGGGTGAAAAAAATTTTTGCTAATATGCAAGCTAAACCTTGCCTGGTGCAACTTAAGGCCTTTTCCTCTTGTCCTTTCACTTGTTACCTTGGAGAGGAGATGAAACCCCACCTCACTACCACCCCCTTTCAGGTAGCTGTAGAGAGCAATAAGGCTTCTCCTGGGCATCATTTTTTCTCATTTTCTCATGTTCTCTGGGAAACTTTCCCAAGCCTGTGTGGGCCTTTTTATCTGAATGTTTTCCATGTGTCATAGCAGTGAAAATCCTAGAAGGTACTATATTCCTTGAGGTATACTAAAGTGGCAGGAGGCAGTTTATGCTTACGTTGCCATCACTTGTATCCCAATAGAAAGAAGGAAGAAAAGGGCATTAAGTAATAATAATGGAGTAACTGCTTTTGATCATGCTTTAATATGGAAGGTGTTCTGGGGCCTCTTGGCTGGCACAGACAGTGCTGCAAAGTGGCAGGGGTTGCAGATCCAGCTGGATCCCATGGCTGAGCCTGAACCAGAAGTGCCTCCCAAGGCCACAGACTGGCACAGGTGTCAATGTCAGTCATGTGCAAGTGGATGTCACTTGAGGAGCAGATGATGAACATCCACAAAGAGAATTTTAGAGAGGGACTGCCAATCTGGAGATAAGTAGCATCATGGAAATCTTATGACTACCCTGCATCACAATGAGCTGAAACTCATCCCAAGGTCAGGGCAGCTACTGAAAGGTTTGTATAGCTCAGTATCTTGTGTCCAGAAGTAGCTAATATTGTCTGTCCAGAGGGGAGTGTAAAAGCAGGGCATGTGCACAAGGTGCTTCTTCAGAGATGTGTCACACTGGGGCTTTCTTAAACTGGGGGTGAATATTCCTCTACACCATGAGTCCTAAAGCAAAGAAGGAAAGTGTTACCCTGTGGGGAAGGAAAAGAAAGAAAAGTGTGTGTGTATTGAGCAAACCACGACTCTGCAGGCAGCCAGAGGTGTTTGGCTGGACTGATTTTTAGAAGTGGGTTTTTCATGCACCTTCTGTATGCAATTTCCTAAATTAATTTATACTTTTCTCCATAAGGATTGTACTGCCTGTGTTTGCCATCTGAGAAGCTGTGCACCTGTCAGACCTTCTGCTTGTTATCTAGTACGTGTTCCCAGCCTCCTTTCTTTTGCAGGTCTAGATTTGAACTCATGAGAAGATGAAGCATCCTGCCTTATCTATTTCTTCGTCTCCCTGTGCAAGTCAGGCTGTTAGCATGTGTGGGGGCAGCGCATCTCAATTGCATCCTGCCGCGGCCCTGATAAATTCAGCAGCGTGTGGCAGTGAAGTGCTTGGCAGACCTCTAAGATAAGTGAGATAAATGCTGTGCACTTTTCTGGTGAAGATCTTCATACAAATGTGAAGTCGCTCACGCTGTGATTCAGGCCTCCTCCTCAGAGAGCTGCTGCATTTCCCCATCTGCTGTGTAAGGGCAAGACTTACTTGTGAAACTTGAGAGTTTGGGAAAGGGAGAATAGATCATGTAATGTCTATGATAAAAGCAATTAGAGTATTAATTAAAGATATTGTTGTTGCAAGTGGTGAGAAACCTGGCTTGATTTGTCTCTTGTGAGGATACAAGCTCTTCAAGGCCTGTAAGTGTTGGACCTGCACTTCTGTGTCAGGACAAGGAAATAAGAGAAATCAGCAGCTGGAATACAGGTCCTTCTTCACTGAGCATTGCTGTTTATACCTGTCAAGTTCCAGGTTTTTCAAATTGTTCAAGGAGGTAACAAAGCAGAGAAAAATCTTTTTTTTTTTTTTTTTTTTTTTCTTTCCCTTGGTCATATATGAGGGTGAAGTTGCCCTGGTAGTGGGATGTCCACCTAGAGCCCAGGGAAATACATTGCTACCAGGGCTGAGACTGATGGGAACCTTAAGCCAAGAGTCAGTGTCTTCAATTTTGACAGCATAACTCAGTACTGAGTTGTGGATGCCTGCAAGCCTGGGCTGGTACCAGCTGCACCAGTAAAAGCAAAGCTGGTATTTATAGATAGGACAAGCCTGTGGTTTCCCCAGTTTACACAGCATGGCAGGAAAATGATTGTCATGCCTGCCTGCTGCCTCCTGACCTGTCCTGTTCTATGCTATGTATTTAGGCTGTGCTACCCACTCTGTGCTACGCTGTGCTATCTGTGCTGTGCTATGACACCATGTCTGTGCTTGAGACATTCCTCCCACCCCAAGCTACTGTAAATGAGACTCTGTGATTTCCTGAATTGCAGTCACAGGGCTGCAGAGAGAAGACAAAGATCTGATCTCGTCAATCCCGCAGCAGGCAAACAATTTAATTCTCTAAGGCTGACAGTATTTTCACAGACACTAAATTTTACATGAGGAGGTGAAGAAAATTAATTAAACTGAATCAGAGCATTAAAGGTGGGAAGAAGATACATTTTGTGTTTGTTTCATCTGTTCAGGCAGTGTTTTAAACAAATCATGCCCTCTTTTCCAAACAGATTTTCGGTAAAATACTTTATCTACAGGTCTGTGTAATTTTAAATTTAACACTAATCTGTGTAATTTTCATTTTGTAACAACATTGCAATAAAATTATAACAGTGCCTCAGTGAAAGGTGCCAACTTCTTATTGCAGTGGTTTCAGATTTAATTCATTTGAATGAAAAAAAGTATTTCAGAATTATAAATTATTGATGTCCTTCAACTACAAAATCAGTAGATACACGATTCTCCTCTTTTACTGTTGAACTTACTGAAATGCAAGGTAAAGTACAAGGTAATATATTGGTAAACCCATTACATAAAGACCATAAAACTGTTATTTTCCTGGTACTGTAGAAAGTACCTCCAGAATATGAACAAACACTTGCTTTTTCCAGCTGTGCTTTAATTTTGCTGGCATGTTATTATGTTATCCTGTGCGCTAGGTCTTTACACATTCCAGAAACAATAGAATAATGCAACAGGGTTTCCTTTTCTTATACCTACTAAGAGAAATACAACCTCTAGTCACTCCCTGAGTTGTACAGACATTTCCCAGGCTTGTTTTCCAAAGAAGAAGCTGTCAAAAGTACACAAAGTCTGTTGTTGAGTCATTTATTTTATTTGAACTGTGGCTCAGTCTGGAGCCCCTAGCTGAGATCAAGACTCCATCAATCTAGGCAATGTATAAGCCTTGCTGTAGAAGACAATTTTTACTTAATGATTGGGCAGAGTGGGCAGAAAAGACAGCCCTGCAGGGGCATGCTATGCTTCCACTATCAGCTAGTCCTGGGAGGAGTCACTGGCAGGCACCTCCCAGACTGATGGTCAGCTCCTCCACCATCCAGCTCCCAGCATCCTGTCATGTGAAAGCACAGAGAGACTGCATCCCTCTTCCCTATGCTGAGCCCCCTGAACTGCCACAGAGAAGAGGGACATGGGGTACAGGGTAGAGGCTTCATACTGAGCTCTACTGCTTCACCTGCTGTATTTTGAGCAGGTGAGATTCATAGACAACCCGAGGTTTGTCTGCAGTTTTAATTTAAAAAATACCCCCAAATGAGACTGGGTGTCATTTAGCACAGCCCTGCACACCAAGAGGTGGCATGAATCTGACCCAGTGCCTTTGGGTAACATCTGTTGCTGCTGTGAGCATGGGATAAAGCTTTCTCTGTTCTGCAGCAAGGACAGTTTCACATCCCCATGTCATAAGAGCCCTTCTGAGAAGCCTTTGCCCAGCACAGATGGAGGCATTGCCTGCAGTCCTGGCACATTGCAGTGCAGACAAAATGCACCATCAAATGGTATTATTTGGCACATGCAATGAGCAATGACAGTGGCCAGGAATTTGTGAGGAGCAAAGGACATGTCCCTGGACTTGGAACTGAGCTCAAAGAGAGGAGAAGGGCATTGTCCCATTTGCCTCCTTCATACCTGTCCTCTGAGTGGGGGAAGGAATTAGGCTTTCCCAGCTGTAACCCCAAAAGCAACTCACCGTGTTTTCCAGTAGAAACCAAAAGGTTATGTGCCCAGCCGGGGCCGTTTGGGTGGATCAGGAATGGTTTGTGGCATTTATAACAAGGACAAATCGAAGTACCATCTTTCATTATGTGTTAAGGTTTTGCCTGAGTAATTACATCCAGGAAACTGTATTATAATGGAGTTAACACCTAAAAACTTCTTCATTGTAAAAGATCACATCAGTTTTTTCCCCACCATGTTTGCCTTTTGAGGGTGTGTTCCTACAGTTGTAATGCAATTTGCCGTACGAGGGTGGTGAAATGGAAACTTTTGGTTTAATTTTTGATAGATCTAGTTTTTTTTCTTGGAGATGTGTAAGTTGCTAACTTTCCTAGCTGGATTTCACCTAAATCTGTGAAGGTCAGAGATAGCCCTTTGGAGTTTTCATTTCAAACTACGTATTTCATCAACTGTGCTATAACACATTTTATTCTATAAAATAAAAAAGACAACTAATTAAATATTTTTACTAGTGAAATCTGACCTTGGTAGGAATTCACAATTGTTGTGTGTATTTGAACATCTGCATGCTTAAATATAGTCATTAAGCAAAAAAGAAAAATCTCACAAAGAAACCATGCACTAAAACATCATGATCACACATATGCTAAATAATAAATCTTAAAAAATTTCCCACTAGTAACAGGGAATTTCTTCATGATTGGTGGGCTTTGCCTGTGTCCAAGCTGATAAAAAGTCAATGGTCATGCAGTTGTGCTTTTCTGCATATCATCTAAAAAACAATTTTCCTTTCATTTGCAAGAAAACTTCATATTTGATTGATTGCACTGATTTTTGCTTGCATTTTACCTGTACAGATTGATGACTACCATATTATACATGTAGAACCTGAGCAAATAAACTAATTTTGCTATCATTCTATTTATGGGGCACCTTCAAGGGATATTTACATTCTTCATATAATATTTACATTCTGATACATTTGCCTATGACAAATGGTTTTCCTTCAGGTTGTTTATTCTGTTGTGTGGCTAGGGAAAGGTGATTTCACTAAACAAGGAGTAATTTTGTTTGTTTGCCCCAGGTTGGTTCATTTGCCAATGAAAAGTACACCTCACAATAAAAGACAGGTGCTGTCTCATGGAGAGTGCCCAATAATTTACCAGTTAGAGGCATAAAAAAATACCAAAATTGACATAATGACTTCTTTTTACTCATTTCCACTGGCTTATTTTTATTCAGTTTGAGTAAATTGTCTTAGTGTAAGTTGTACTGTCTGCACTGCTGCAAGGAAACACCCTGACCTATAGGCACCTCTTTTCCTGACGTGCTGTGTGATCTTGTTCATTGGGATGGAGCAGCAAAGGATAATACAGATGCCTCCATAGGAAGGAGGTAGGTCAGGAAAGGACATATTTCTGAACACCCCCCCCTGTAAATTGTCTGCTCCATCCATCACCTAAGAACTCCTAGGAATCTAAAGCTTTCATACTTCAATTTCCCAAAGTTGAATGAAAGATGTAATTACTCAACTAGGGTTGAAATCTAAAGTCAAGCAAATAAATCAGACAGCTGCAAGTCAGGTAATGCAATAGTTTCAAGTCAAGGAGTGGTTTTAAACCGAGGAAGGGTAGATTTACATTAGATACAAGGAAAAAACAAATCTCTATTGTGAGGGTCATGAAGCAGTGGCAGGTTGCCCAGAAATATTGTGGAAGTGTTTAAGGCCAGGTTGGATGTGACTTTTAAAAGCCTGCTCTAATGAAAGAGGCCCCTGCCCATGGCAGTGGGTTGGAACTAATCAATCTTTAAGATCCCTTCCAATCCAAATCACTGTTTGGATTGTGAAATTTTGGGATGTCCCAGGTTTTGCTGGTGTCTGTTGGACGTGCTCTGCTCTGAGGATGCAGACTGGAGCAAATAGCTGAGGTGAGGCAGAGAGTACTAAACCAATCTGGGCACTGTGTCTGCACATAGGTCGCCAGGGAATCTGATTGCCTCTCACTAACAGCTGACTTGAGTCCAAATGATCTGAATGGAAGAGTTTTCTGGGGATGAAAAGAAGCAACTGTGCTACATACATGGCTGGGGGAACCATGGTAATTTTTAATAGGTAGGACTAAGTGTATAACCTGACACTTGGGATTTTGTGTGTTTTTCTGTGGTTCACTCCTCTCTGTTTTACTCTTGATTTACTCTTGCTTTTTTTGTTTGTTTTGGTTATTAGTTTTTGAGGGGTTTTGTTGTTTGCATTTACTTTTTTTTTTTTTTTTAAGGTGAGAAACTCACACAGAGAATATAAAAAGCAGCTACTGAGAGGGGGATTTTACCTATTGATAATGAACATTCATCATCAATACTTTTTTTTTTGTTTGTAGATAGTGCACCACCTTCAAGGTAGAGAAAAGAGGCAGAGGACCATAGCAAGCCATAATGCTTCCCTGAAGATCCCCAGCTACTGCAGGGTCAGACCCCTGAGCCTGACCTACTGTTCCTTGCTCTGAGAAATGCTTGTATTTTCTCACCGGATTTGTTCTGAGGGTCAGGATGGTGAAGAAGGAATTACAGTCTCCTTCCTCTGTTTTTGTGACAGCCCCACTGGCAGCAAAAGGCTGCATTCTTTCCTAGCAAACCTTACTCAGAATCCTCTCAAATGTACCTATAACAAGGGTTTCACCAGTTGATGTTTCAGAGTAAATAAAGCTTTTATTTTATTTTAAAGAAGTCATTTGAAATAAATTTCCTTTTGAATGGAGATCAGTATAAATAAGAACCAGAAGCTGAACAACCTGCCTAGTGTATCCCAATTAGCACTGGATTATTAGTCTGCCAGGGTGGGAGCTTAAAAGTCGCTGGCTGCTTTGTAACACAGCTGGGCAACTCACTAATTGTTTGTATTAATGACGAAAGCTTCCCTTCCTCAGCTGTTTCTTAATGAAATTGTGAGTTCTTCCTTGGTTAGCAAATCAAATCAGATTGCATTTGCACACATTTGTGTGACCAACAGATTGCAATTTGAATAAGAATAACAGCTAAGTTTCAAATACACCTCATGGATAATTAATGACCATTCATTGGTAATAATTAAATTTACTGACACTTGAAATACTATATCTGACTGAAAGATTTGTTAGGTTAGGAATACTGGATCCAATATAGAAAGGGAAATATTAGGAAACAAACTTTGGCACCAACTTAGAATGTATTTATCTTGAAAATATTACATAATTTTATAGTTCAAATAAGTATTTCAACAGCTCTTTATGGAATTATGTGATGTAGTTTGTAATAAATGTGTGACACCACAGTGCTTCTAAGAGACTGTTATTTCTTGCCTCAGTCACTTGATGCAGGTGATAGTTTGCGAGATTAATACTCCTGTCACATAACACTTGCTTCTGCCTAATGTTATATCTTCCCTTTCATTGTATCTATGAATCAAATGCAAAAAAATTATGGTGCCAACTAAATCTGACAAGAATAAAATAGCATCCTCAGTAAATTTTGTGATGCTTCTGAAAGGCCAACATGGATTTTTTTTTCCAATTTTACTCATTTAGAGATGGAATAAACAGGCATTCCCTCACAAGGCCCTGGGCTAGATCGGGCTGGTGCAGACAGCAATCTCCTGCTCTGTTCTTTTGGCTGCTCTTTCAGTTCTGTTCCCATGCAAGTGTACTGCAGCAAACTTGCAGCAGCTGAACAAAGAGTGCGCATTCATTTGTGGTTTCTAAAATTTTCTTGTGGTAACAGAGGGGGCCGTGAACCGTGTGCTAACCTGAGAGCGTTGGTGCTCAAAGTGCACACTTTGAAAGCCGTGCAAACTGGGATGCTGCCATGAGAGCACTGAAAATCAGAACAAACTTGCCAAATGTAAGTAAGAGTATGAGACACTGTATGTAGGAACTTATCCTGTGTGATTATAGTGCTGGTGCTGGAGCAGGAGGAATTGTGGAAAGTTTTATCCATCACTGGTCCCATGACCTACTGCCCCACTCACATGTGCCTGTGGGATGGGCTCCACAAGCTGACACAGAGCTCAGACTATAGCATGGACCACCTTGATACAGTGTTCTGTCAACCCTGTGTCCTCACAAAGCTCTGTCACTGACCCTCCTTCCCTTTCTGTCAAAATCGTTAGTATAGTATCTTCTCTGGGGTGCTGGAGCAGCAGCTCTCTATTTATAAAGGAGAACAAATAGTGAAAAGGCATTGAAAAGTCAGGGAGAAAAGTGAATTCTTGGAGGTTGCTACAAGGCCAGAGGTGTGAAGTTCTTCATTTTATGACAAGAAGGTGTTTCATTATTTCAGTCTAGAATGACTTCAACAAGAGTAATTTTTAGGTATTTTTCTCAAGGCATACATTTGTTGAGAAGTGCAGTTATCTTGTGACAACTTATGGGAGATTTTAAGCAAGAAAGAAGATGATGAGCAGGAAAAATACCCAGGAGGGAATATCATTACCTTCCTTCTTCCCTATTTCTCATGCACAAGGATGAGAACACTCTGTGAGGTGAGAGGAGACCCAGGTTCAATGCAACCCTTGCATCCTCTTTGGTAATATGATGTTGCTGGGAGGCTCACATAGACAGAGCACTTTTAGCAGGCAGAAGTAATAAACCAGCAGTGTCTTGCAGAGTGAGGGCCTGAAGAAGGTAAGATGCTGATTGTGCTGTTTTCTTTCTGCTGAGAGGGTAATCTAGCTGTGACTATTCAGTGCACGTCTGCCTACATCCACATCAAACAACTATTCCCCAACTGTTCCCATGAGTTAAAGACCATTTAGCTGTTTGTAAGTCTGTCCCATCACTTCTCTGTTTATTTTTTTTTAACCTCCATTCTGGAACAAAACTTCAAATCTTGGCAAAGCATAGCTGTTAGCAGTCTGTAACTTGTTCTCAGTGATAACTTGGGAAATGAAGTCACCAAATCAGCCAAGAAACTGCTTTACCATGGGTTGAACTCTAATTAATGAGGTAGGAGAAATAAGAGAAGGCTGCTCATGCCCAGATGGAGAACTTGAGAACTAGGTATGTCCTAGGTGAGGAAGTTCTGGAAGATGTGAGAGGGCAAGATAACCAGGAGTTTTCTGAACTGATTTCAGTTCTTTTAGCCACAGGTTTGTCTGTCTCTTGCAATCTAGCCATGGTTTACATGGGTTTGAACCTTGCAGACACATCACTGGATAGTTTTCCTTTACCCTAATGTGTTTCTGCAGGTGTCAGTTCTAACAGAGTGTGCAATTAAAAAAAAAAAAAAGTTGATGGTGGTTGCTGCAGTAAAAGAGAGAGAAAGGTATTCAGCAGGGTAGCCAGGGGAGCCATCCTTTTGGAGAGGTGCTATCCTTTTGAAGAGACCCAGACTGCACCAAACCCCAGACAGGGCAACCAATCTGACCCAAGCCTCATGTGTCCAGGGGATACAAGAGCAGGTGGCATTTCTAAAGCAGAGTTCAACATGAATGGTAGGTGTGGTGCTAAGTAGTACTAACATTTACAAAATGAAGCATATTTCTCAGGCAGAATGTCTCCCCTCAACTGATGCATGAAGTGATGCATGAATTTTCAATGGACCACTTTTTCCAAACATACAATAAATAAATTGTCTGTAGCTACTAGAAAAGACTGAAAAAAAAATCTCTTAAAATAGTTACCTAACCTACACCTTTTCTTTTCAGCTGCTAAAATTTCTCTGCCACTCAGCAGCCCAGAGAGCAATGCACAGCATTTTTTACAAGCACTTCATGTAACTTGTGGAGAAGAATAAAAAGGTCATCTTTCTAATGCTGTGTAATCCTGCACACTATTAAAGGTACTCCTCTTTTGAACCAATAGTACTGAAAAAAACAGGAGTGGGTGTCATGAGCATTTAAAAAGGGTTCTGTTGGGCATATACGTGATCAAAGCCAGGAACAGTCCTTTGCTGAGAGAGACACACTATGCATTTTCAAGTTGTAGGACTTGTGTAGTCTTGCCTGTCTCATAGCATATATCCTCAGCTGTGTCCAGTGGAGCAATGCAACGGGTGTGCCTTAATTTCTATATGTCTGCTGTGTGTATTGGTTATCTGAGCAAATTATGCTAAAGCAGCTTAATCATGTTTACCCCAATTGAAAAGATAATTGGCCAGCTCCATCCCTGATGTAACTGTTCCAATCAGAGCTGTTCGGTCAAGGACAAACTTGTCTCAAGAGAAGGAAAATTCCCCATGACATGCCTGTTTAACCAAGACAGGTGCCAAAAAATAAATTAGGAAAAATAAGGCATCTTGTCCAAGTTTGTGCTTCCCTGAAAGGATCCAGAAAGATGCTGCTGGGGGACAAGTTCCTGTGGCAGATATGCTGCTGCAGGGCTCTTGTGCCCAGTCCTTGCCCAGGTGGTTGTGCTGCAGAGGCTGCTCTGAGCAGGCACCCAAAAGGTTTGGCCTGGGTCTCCTCCCTGACACGTCTCCATTGTGGGGTGGGCACAGGTGGGTGCAGAGGGGAAGCTGGTGGAGACCTCCTTGTCACTTCCCCAGCTGTACTTCTAAGTAAAGCAGGAGCACACATCTGGGCTGATAGACCCAACAGGCTCTGCTAACCATGCCTATGTCTAGTGCCACTTAGAGCAGATGTGAAAGAGAGACAGCTTGTTAGTGAGGTCCAAACAGAGCCTGTTTATCTATCAGCATAAACATCCCTGGGGGGCTGGATTAAATGTTTGCATGCTGGGGAAAACAGATTGTGCCAGCAGAAAAGATGAGTCAGTCCTAAAGAGAGATGCATCTTGCATTCAGTTTCTGTGCCTGCCAAACTGCTCTGCACCCCATTACTGGGGAATCTCAAGCCTGGAGTGTGATTTTCTAGTATAGTGGATATTTTTAGTCAGGTTCTTTTTGACATCCTCTCTTAAATGCTAGCCATTAATGCAATGCACATTCTGTTTGTGTCATTTTGTCCTTAGAGTCTTCTCGATGGATAGATTGTTCTGTAATGCAGGTAACCCTAATGAATAGATAAATGTCAATTCAATATTTCATAAAGTAAAATACTATAGCTATTCTCAGTAACACGCTGAAGTAATTTCACCTTTACAGGAATTTTGATCTCAATTTCAGTGTTTTCAAATCTATCCAAGTCTGAATGAACAATTCATTATGAATAATTTATGCAGCAGATTTGACCCACTTTTCCATTTGCAAATTACTATAATTCTTCTCTAATTGTTGTGTTTTCCCCTCCAGTTTTCCCCTACAAACCTAGATTGAGGCCAAACAAAGCTATCTAAAATAAATGGTAATTTAATTCTACCTACTGATTGCTTCCAGGCTATGGATGCAACACTTCTATGAGAAAATATGATATAGAAAATACACTTTGATTATTTAAATTTTGTATTATTCCTCTTTGATGAAAAAGCATAGAGGTAATTGGTTGTTTGCTGGGAGTTTTATGCAACTATCACTTGCACATGTATAGAATTTTTTTCTTGTGATCAGTCATCTCTGCATTGCTATTGTTGCTATACAGTTCGTAAAGTTAGTTTTGTAAAGAAGCTCTAAAAAATATCAGTAACATGCATAGAAAGTTCACTTGAATCTGCAGAATAATGTATTTGCCTCCTCTTCCCAAGGCTTTGTCATTGAGCCTCAGTTCTAGAAAAATTCTGGCTTTACCCCTGATTGATACAATACAGACATGGCAAGCACATTTATCTGTGGCTCTTCAGAAGCCTTTACATTCTTCTTTTTCCTGACATAATTTAAACAGTGAAATTATATTTGCACAGTGTTTCTCATGAACTGTGTAGTGATAATTTTCCTTCTTTCTGTTTTTGATTAATTATTGTCACACCTGAGTGCTGTCCCGAGGATATGAGGAGACCTTGAGTGTTCTGCTCTGTGTACAGTTCAGGAAAGGGGTTTTTAACTGTTCAAGAGGGAATGAAACCACATGCACCTTTAATAATCCCAGTGGTTCTGATACAGAGAGTTGTTTTATCTGTCAAACAGCTCTTCTGAAATCTTTTAGCTCTTCATTTTGTTCTTTTGTTTGCTTTTTAGAATACAGTGTGTCAGCCTGTATTTCAGCCTTAATAAAGTGCAGAATTAGGCACTCATCCTTTAAAAGGATTCTTATCCCTTTATAAAGACGGATGGCTCAGTCATGGAAAGCAGAACGCAGCTTCTGAAAGAAATGGGAACTGTGTACAAATGAGGCAGTAAAAATAAATGACACAGTACATTCACTAGCCAAGCAAGATGTTACAGTCTACATAAAGGCTAAGATGCTGACTTCACAGGACCTTGTGAGCAGAGCTTCTGTAGGAAGAAGCAATTTACAATTATTGGTACATTAATGACAGTATGTGATAAGTGAATTACTGGGACACTGGTAAATGCTATTCTCATTAAAAGTCAATCTATTGTTGGCACTAAACCCATAGTTTTCAAATATGTCTACATATTGAGCCGTTAAAAATGTGTCAGTCTGAGCTATCATCTGGCAAGAAGAGTCTCAACTGAGGAGTGAAACCTTATTTTAGTATGTGCTGTAGAGTAAATTTTTTTTAAGCCACTGGAAAATCATATATATGTAAGATACTGGAAGACACATTTCTATTAATTTCCTGCAGAAAGGCAGAGGAAGTAGGTTAATGGTCTCTGAGTTACAGGTTCAAGCTGTTGAAGTGCAGCTAATTTTGAAAAATGAAGTGACCTGGCAAGAGGGCTAGAGGCATTTTAAATTTCAGGCGTTGCAAAGATATTACTAGAATCTCTCCAAGATCCAACTTGTTCCATCATTGAGTGGATTTGCCTTTTAGGTGTTATCCCCATGATGTTGATTACTTGTATATCTGAGAAGAATATAGGCTTCCAATTTACTTAGGTGACCTGGTGACGGTTGCTGGAGGAAGTATTGCTAAATACAGAACCTCTGGAAGGCGTCTCCTCTAGAAAATATTGAGTTAGCAAAAATATGGGGGAAATGAGGGGGAGAAATAACTGTGATTAGGAATCGCTAAGAGTCACTCCTCACATAAAGCTGAAGAACTAGACATGTACTCCTAAACTTTTGTAGTTTTAGATAATTGCAAGTGTAGAATGTCACTGTACTTCTTCTCAAGGGGTCTGGTCAAGGAAGTCTGATATGTGAGTAGACAACTTAGTTTTTGAAGATTGTAGTTGAACAAGGATTCTAATGTGGGCTGACCCTTGGAAAGCATTCTTCTGGTCAATGATGGATCAAAGTATATTCTCTTTGACTTCTTGCTTATACAAGCACCTGCCAGCAAAGATTTGTCTCAGCAAATTGGCTGGAGTGCTAAGACTTTCTGAAATATGAAGGGTCCCTGGGGGATATGAATAGGGACACTAAGATACTCACATCCCAGAAAACAGAAGTTCTGACTGGGGAAAAGACCTGTGGGACACACAGAATAATATAAAAGAAGGTGTTGCTGAGTCAGCTGAGAAGTTCCATTTATTTTATTCTGTCTATTTCCTTCTTAGTCATCAAGGTCCATAGACAAACGTAATTAAAAACTTTCAGCCTCAGTCTTGTTTACTCTGGCTTTTTAATAGCTATGGACTATGACAATAATTCTGCTTCCTAACTGATTATTTCATATTTGCATGCTTTCATGTTAGGTCGCTCTCGGGACACACGACATTTTAGGGTTAAGACCCTTTCTGATTCCCAAATCGTTCTGAACTAAGATCAGACCTGACTGAAGGGAAGTAGATAAAGCAGCAGTGCGGTACAATAAGGCCCTGTTACCTCAGAAGCCTACTGGGAGCACAAATGTTTGTGAGAGACTCATAGGCCCAGGAAAAAAACCAGCAGTATTGGTATGACTGTAATCCTGAGGTAATGTGTAAATGCATACATTCCTTATGGATGGGTCCCATGCCTGTACTGACAGACTGTAAAAGGAGGCTCTGGTACTGCTCGAGTCTCAGCGTCTCATAATGAAGGTGATTAGACCTAAAGACTTCCTCTTTCACTGCATTTGGAAAACACACCATCAGTGAAGAGCATGCTCATTCAGGGTTTGAGCAAGCTCCTCAGGGGGCCTCTTTTTCCTGGAATAATTTCTGTCTTTGTGGATTGTTCCTCAATCACACTTTGTGCAGTAACCTCATGTTTTTTGCTGACATGTTGACATAATTGTAGCAAGCTATCATGTAAAGAGGTACTGCACAAAGATTGAAAGCATTTGATGTCTTGTGAATCTTCAGGAATCTCTTAGGAATGTTAATGAATCCCATTGTACTCATTCCCTCAATGGTCTTGGGGTTTTTTTTTTTTTGTAAGAAAAATATGAAGTGCAAAATGTTTTGAGAAGTTTATTGTAAAGTGCTGAAAGCAGAGCTTTAAAATAAGATCAATACTCTTTTCCACACCACACAAGTTTGAAAGAGAAAACATATTTCGGTTTACTTCAGATTCCTATTTAAAGCTCATGTTGGAATAAACGGAACTTTCCTCCACTATGTCCAAAGCAACAACTGATAAAAGGACCTGTGGGACATGCAGAATAATATCATATCATCATATCATATCATATCATCATATCATATCATATCATATCATCATATCATATCATATCATATCATATCATATCATATCATATCATATCATATCA